>JADZMA010002660.1:0-11381 GCA_020796225.1 Arion vulgaris
GATCCCTTTCCCAAGAAAAAAAAAAGGTGCTAACATTATGGGTAGACTTCAAGCGGGCCTTCAAAAAGGTGGGGAAAGATGGTCTTATGGAAAAGCCCCAAAGGGTGGAACCCCAAGGCAACTAAAAAGATGGACCCAATCTTTTCGTGCAAAGGGGGAAAAACCCAAATTCCCCCTCGATGGACATCAAAAGAAAAAGGTTTTCCCTCTCAGGGGAAAACCTCAAAAAAGGGAAATTCTCCTCTTTTCCTTTCCCCCAACAACCTAAAAAGGGAATCTCCAGCTGGAGTAAAAACCCCCCTTTGCGGATGTTTTTGGTTATGGTGCGTAGATAAAACCACAACATCTGCAACCGGTAGAATACACCCGACAGAAAGATAAACTTATGGAATGGGCAGAAAATGGTACTTACAATCAACACAAAAAACCTCCCCCAACACTGTTCTCCCCCCCTCCCCAAAAGGGGCAAAGCAGCCAACATAAATTGGAACCACCCCAATACAAGAAGAAAGCAATCCAACTTATCTAGGGATCACATTTGATAAACGACTCCCATGGAACAAGCATATAGAAAACACAGAAGGGAAAGGGCCCGACGAAAAAATTTGGGAAAACTCAGAAAACTGGGGGTACCAACTAGAATGGAAAAACTTAAGAAAAATCACAGCGGAACAATCAGTTTTCCCCGAGTTCGGGTCAACAGCATGGGCTACGCTGCTAACACACCTGCAGGGGGTTGGACCCGAGTGCAAAATCAAACCTCAGGATCATCCCGAACCCAAAATTTCTCTATCACAAGATTCAAAAAACCCCTGGAGTACAAGCCCCGGCTTACAGAAAAAGCAAAAATATGTCCCGATGGAGAAATAAACCCGTATGCCCTTCCAATAAACAAAATTTAAAAATCTGGCACTTGGACGGCTAAAACGCAGCAGCCTTTTCCCTCAGGGAAAAACGACTAAAAAAAACAGTACCAAGATGACCTACCAATGCACACAACCCGCTGATACCCGGTTTTTGACCCCGTTCCCCGGGAACAAAAATTAGCGTTTAACCCAAAAAACCCCTAACAACAATTAGTGGAATCACAACTGGGAAATAAAAATGACCCGCAGAAAGAACAGCCACTATGGCCCTGATCCGAAAACTACCTAAACAATCATGGATCCACGTCTAAACCCATGGAAACTGCAACGAATCAATTAAAAACGGGGGGGGCTGGTATCTTATTCATATCCCAACAATCACACCGAAACAAAGTACATGCCAACTGGTAAATTTTGTTCAAACCCACCCCAAGGGTCCAAACACTACTACAGGCCCCAATCTTGATCCCAAAAATTCCCAAATCTGACTGCCAACAAGTGGTATTTTTTTACAGACGCGCTATCTGTTTTGCAAGCCCTCAAATTTAAACCCTCCATCCCTGAAAAAGCTCAGCAAAATCTCTACCAACAAAAAAAATTACATTTAGTGGGTACCATCGCACTGCGGGTGAGGGAACGAGAAGGCAGACAAACTTGCTAAAAGGGGGGCAGAATGTGAACAAAAAAGAAAAATGCAATCACATACTTTGAAAAAAAGGCTATTGGACATTTTGAAAAGGGGCCTACACCATCCAACATTGCTACCACACATACCCACAAAAAAACAGACTATCATCTTCCCACTCAGGATAAATCATAACAGACCCAAAAAAAACACCTCCACAGGCTGCGGTTTTCCCCAACCCCCCCAGTGCCCCCGTGGCTCCCCTGAACAAACCACAGAACATGTCCTGCAAGACTGCCCCCTGTATGTCCTCCCAAAAAAAGGGGAAAGCTGGCCCTACAACACAACACTACATTCAAAACTACACGGCACTAGAGATGGGCTCCCGACAACAATCGATTTCATCATAAGAACGCGTCTAACGGTATACTCATAAAAAAAGCGATCGCAAAGAAGAAGAAAAATCGGTCTACTGCCATGCGGTGACCCTTTCGGCGTCTTCAGATGTATTGAAAATTAGATCTTTCAAGCGTGATCGTTACGGGAAAACACTTGCCTAGAGTCCTCATTACCATCAGTACTTTTACGGCCAGTGTTGTATAATGAAGTGCGACTTCTCTATCGGTATTCCTGCCTTTAGGTGGGGTCAGAGGGTACGGACTCTAGGCAAGTGCTTCTGGACAACAGGTTTCCTGTAACGATCCACTGGAAGGATCTAATTTCCCAAGTGCCTCTGAAGACGACGAACTTCATCGTCAGGACACTGTAAATGGGTAAAATACGCAATTTGGGGACAACATTACGCCCAAAAACCTGAATAAAATGCATGCATCTCCTGCCCGATTTGATGAAAATTTCCCAAAATAGTTGCTGAAACGTAAAAATAGTACCCACGAGTCGTCTGAATGAATGCCAAATTCAGGAGCAACTTCAACGTCGTACCACAATTCCCAGATGGGCCAGTGCCTTTTAGAACGTTTTAACGCATAATGATGACACAAAGGGAAGATTGCAATTAATTCCGTATCGGAGGTCAGGCGAGGACCTATCTATTGGGTATGGGGTAGCAAGCGCAAATCCCAAAGTGGCGTTCTGGGGCCAACTAAACTGCCCCCCTAGACAACCGGGGAAAAAACTTGAAAAATAACTAACCCGGAAGAACTGGAGCGGGGATAGTGGCGAGGAACATTTTTAGTTGCGCTGACAGCGCATTTGAAACGACCCTCTAGATTATCTGTGTCAGTCCCAGTCCATTGTTTCGGGGGCAGGAAAATGCAGAGTTCAAACTGCAAAATTGCTGATACGCGTCTCGAAAAAGGGTGAGAATGTTCCTACCCGGGAAAAAACTCACAGTGGCCCGAAAAGTAAGGCCGACAGTGTAATGATTTGACATGTCGTCCCAAAACCAAACATTGGCGAAGGCCGACACTTTTCACGGTGACCTATACGAGTAGGATGCTATGGTGCACGACAAGCTTATGTGTCCCTACTGGCTGAGCATGTTCCTAATCCGGAACGACCTCAAAAGTCAGAAAGGCGCATAGTGTAAACATACCTTAGGGAAGATCATAAAGCCAAATATACGGCAATAAATGATCACTAAAGAGCAATGAACACACGAAGCAGCCGACAAGGACGTCCACTAACTAGTCCTAGAAGCGTTGTTAATGTTCCTGAACCGGAGCGACCACACCTGTCAAAAAATTTTTGCAGGTAAATACTTTTGGGTGATCGAAGTCAAATATACGGTGTTAAAAGAGCATTAAAGATGCTCATCATCGACGCTTTTCTACTAACCCATACATTTTGAATTTTCACTCTTTCCTATAGTGCAATGGGGAGTACCCGAGATTTTGAAACCCCCAGGGGCAACGGATGCGCTTGTCTGACAACTGTAGGGGCTTAACGGGGGCATAACTTTCTAACCGTTCTTTGGGAAAGGCTGTTTATATTTCACATTAAGAATGTACTTGGCAAAGGCTGTTTATATATCACATTAAGAATGTACTTGGCAAAGGCTGTTTATATATCACAATACGAATGTACTTGGCAAAGGCTGTTTATATATCACAATACAAATGATTGCAAGGCTGTTTATATATCACATTAAGAATGTACTTGGCAAAGGCTGTTTATATATCAATGCAGAAAGTACTTTGGGAAAAGGGTGTTTATATATCACAATACAGATGTCTTGCAAAGGCTGTTTATATATCACATTAAGAATGTACTTGGCAAAGGCTGTTTATATATCACAATAAGAATGTACTTGGCAAAGGCTGTTTATATATCACAATACAAATGTACTTGGCAAAGGCTGTTTATATATCCCCATTAAGAATGACTTGGGAAAGGGTGTTTTTATATCACAATACGAATGTACTTGGCAAGGCTGTTTATATATCACAATACAAATGTACTTGCAAAGGCTGTTTATATATCCCTTACGAATGTATTTGGCAAAGGCTGTTTATATATACATTAAGAATGATGAAAATGGCCGACAAGAACGAACGAAACAAACAAAGAAACTGGTAAAATGATAAGCAAGCCTCACGCAAAACTCAGTCAGAAGGCAATCCAGGCATCATGACTCCGCCTGAAGTGACAGCGGGGTTCCCGAAGAAGACGCATGCTTGTCTGGAAATACTGCCTAGCTGAGGGAACTGGAGTGGGTGATGTAGGCGGTGAGCAAAAGCATGTTCCATTCTAATGCTTTTTGAAACTGCCTTTTCTGACCACTTGTGTTTAGTCGTGGCCCAATGATTCTGCTTCTTCTGAAGGGAAAATACAAAGTAGAAACTCCAATATGCCTGGTGGCAACTATTTCTTCTTCAAACATTCCAATTTACCACTTGTTAACCACTTTTATCTTCTTCTTCGAACATTCCATATTGACCACTTGTTAACCACTCTTTGTCTTCTTCTTCGAACATTCCATATTGACCACTTGTTAACCACTCTTTGTCTTCTTCTTGAACGCCCATATTGACCACTTGTAACCACTCTTGTCTTCTTCTTAACGCCCCATCGACCACTTGTTAACCACTCTTTGTCTTCTTCTTCGAACGCTCCATATTGACCACTTGTTAACCCCTCTTTGTCTTCTTCTTCGAACCCACATTGACCACTTGTTAGCCACTCTTTTCTTCTTCTTCAACCCATTGACCACTTGTTAACCACTCTTTGTCTTCTTCTTCGAACGCTCCATATTGACCACTTGTTAACCACTCTTTGTCTTCTTCCAACATTCCATATTGACCACTTGTTAACCACTCTTTGTCTTCTTCTTAAAGCCCATATTGACCACTTGTTAACCACCCTTTTTCTTTCCCTTTGAACGCTCCATATTGACCACTTGTTAACCACTTTTGTCTTCTTCTTGAACATTCCATATTGACCATTTGTTAACCACTCTTTGTCTTCTTCTTCGAACGCTCCATATTGACCACTTGTTAACCACCTTTGTCTTCTTCTTCGAACCTCCACATCGACCACTTATAACCCCCTTTTCTTCTTCTTAACGCTCCACATTGACCACTTGTTAGCCACTTTTGTCTTCTTCCGAACTTCCACTCGACTACTTGTTAGCCACTCTTTGTCTTCTTCTTGAACCCCCACATTGACCACTTGTTAACCACTCTTTGTCTTCTTCTTCGAACGCTCCACATCGACCACTTGTTAACCACTCTTTGTCTTCTTCTTCGAACCCCACATTGACCATTGTTTTGCCACTCTTTGTCTTCCTTCGAACTCACATCGACTACTTGTTAGCCACTCTTTTTCTTCTTCTTGAACTCTCACATCGACATGTTAACCCACCTTGCTTCTTCTTGAACACTCCAAATTTACTACTTGTTAACCACTCTTTTTCTTCTTCTTAAAAGCCCTATTGACCACTTGTTAACCACTCTTTGTCTTCTTCTTAAATTCCATATTGACACTTGTTACCACTCTTTGTCTTCTTCTTCAAATTCCATATTGACACTTGTTAGCCACTCTTTTGTCTTCTTTTAACATTCCATATTGACCACTTGTTAACCACTTTTGTCTTCTTCTTCAAACATTCCATATTGACTACTTGTTAACCACTCTTTGTGTTCTTCTTCGAACGCTCCATATTGACCACTTGTTAACCACTCTTGTCTTCTTCTTCGAACGCTCCACATCGACCACTTGTTAACCACTCTTTGTCTTCTTCGAACACTCACATTGACTACTTGTTAACCACTCTTTGTCTTCTTCTTCAACGCTCCACATCGACTACTTGTTAGCCACTCTTTTTCTTCTTCTTGAACATTCCATTGACCACTTGTTAACCACCTTGTCTTCTTGAACGCCCATATTGACCACTTGTTAACCCCTTTGTCTTCTTCTTCGAACGCTCCAATTGACCACTTGTTAACCACTTTGTCTCTTCTTGAACCCTACTTGACCACTTTTAACCAACTTTTGTCTTCTTCTTCAACGCTCCATATTGACCACTTGTTAACCACTTTTGTCTTCTTCCGAAACCTCCACATTGACCACTTGTTAGCCATTCCCTTTTTCTTCTTCTTCGAACACTCCAAATTTACCACTTGTTAACACTTTGTCTTCTTCTTAACGCTCCATATTGACCCTTGTTAACCACTCTTTGTCTTCTTCTTCGAACATTCCATATTGACCACTTGTTAACCACTTCTTCTTCTTCAACGCTCCATATTGACCACTTGTTAACCACTCTTTGTCTTCTTCTTCAACGCTCCATATTGACCACTTTAACCACTCTTTTTCTTCTTCTTCAACATTCCATATTGACCACTTGTTAACCACTCTTTTTCTTCTTTTCGAACGCTCCAAATTTACCACTTGTTAACCAATTTGTCTTCTTCTTCAACGCTCCACATCGACCCTTGTTAACCACTCTTTTTCTTCTTCCGAACGCTCCACATTGACCACTTGTTAGCCACTCTTTGTCTTCTTCTTGAACCCCCACATCGACTCTTGTTAGCCACTCTGTCTTCTTCCGAACACTCCATTGACCATTTTAACCACTCTTTGTCTTCTTTTTTCGAACGCTCCACATCGACCATTTAACCACTCTTTGTCTTCTTCTTGAACGCTCCACATTGACCACTTGTTAGCCACTCTTTGTCTTCTTCTTCGAACCTCCCCATCGACACTTGTTAGCCACTTTTGTCTTCTTCTTTAACCTACATCGACCACTTGTTAACCACTCTTTGTCTTCTTCTTAACCTCCATATTTACCATTGTTAACCACTCTTTGTCTTCTTCTTAACGCCCATATTGACCACTTGTTAACCACTCTTTGTCTTCTTCTTAAATTCCATATTGACCCCTTGTTAACCATCTTTGTCTTCTTCTTCAACATTCCATATTGACCACTTGTTAGCCACTCTTTTCTTCTTCTTCAAATTCCAATGAACCCCTGTAACCACTCTTTGTTTCTTCTTCAAACATTCCATATTGACTACTTGTTAACCACTCTTTTTGTTCTTCTTGAACTCCATATTGACCACTTTTGTACTCTTTGTCTTCTTCTTCGAACATTTCCCTATCGACCACTTTTACCCTCTTTGTCTTCTTCTTGAACGCCCCCACATCGACCACTTGTTAACCACTTTTGTCTTCTTCTTCGAACACTCATTGACTACTTGTTAACCACTCTTTGTCTTCTTCTTAACGCTCCCATGACCACTTGTTAGCCACCTTTGCTTCTTTTCCGACATTTCCATTTGACCACTTGGAACCAATTTTGTCTTCTTCTTGAACACTCCACATTGACTACTTGTTAACCACTCTTTGCTCTTCTTGAACGTCCACATTGACACTTGTTAACCACTCTTTGTCTTCTTCTTCGAACATTCCATATTGACCACTTGTTAACCACTCTTTGTCTTCTTCTTCAACGCTCCATATTACCACTTTTAACCACTCTTGTCTTCTTCTTCGAACCTCCACATTGACCACTTGTTAACCACTTGTCTTCTTCTTCGAACATTCCATATTGACCACTTGTTAACCACTCTTTGTCTTCTTCTTCGAACTCTCCATATTGACCACTTGTTAACACTCTTTTCTTCTTTTCGAACATTCCATATTACCACTTGTTAACCACTTTTGTTTTTTCTTCGAACATTCCTATTGACCATTGTTAACCACTTTGTCTTCTTCAACGCTCCATACTCCCTTTGTGATTTGTATTTGGTTCGAGCCCAACATGATTGTACGTTGTACCAGTTTTGACCCACAAGTAAGGCCAGCACATCCGATTTCTGGACATTTTTATTTACTAGGTAGCTTCCATAGGCTGTACCTCGTCATGACGACATGCCATGTGGTCGCAGTATTTGTTCTTTGCTCCTTTGAGCTCCGCAACACACGGCGAATCCAATGACAGAATGACGACAAATTATAATTGAAAAGTAACATCAACAAGTGGACCTATAGAGCACAGGATAAATTTACTGAAATTATTGCAACCAACATTTCATTTATGGTTTGAAGAGGTAAAATAGTAAAGGAACTTTTCTTTAGTAACTCGTTATTTTTGTGATTAGTTAGTTTGTTCCTTTGTCCAAAGGCGCACTAATCAGAGGTTTAGATCTCCATGATGTTCTTACTAGCAGTTGGAGATCTTGTAGGGTTTTTACATCCATAGTTTACTTTCTTGTTGGAGGGTTCTTCGAAGAGTGGTTTTTGGTCTTCCACGTTTTCTTTTCCCAACTGGTGACCACATAGGACTTGTCGATTTAGCTCTTTGTCTGATCTGAACATGACCTAATATTTCCACTTGTTTTTTATAATATTTGATGTGGATTTTTTCTTGTTCTATCTCTCATTTGTTTGAAACAAAATTTCACTCCTTTTTACTTTCCGTAATTTTCGGTGACATTTATTCTCAAGCTGTCCGGGCTTATCAATTTTGTTTGTTGATTTCAACATTCACATCTGTATATCAGTACAGGAATCACACAGGACCTAAACAATTTAACTTTTGTATATATACTAAGGTCTTCAAACCAGATATTTGTTAACTTAGTGAAGGCACTAGCTCTAAGAATACAGGAGTTTATTTTTTTCATCACTGTTATTTGACATTTACTACCAAATATGTCAAATGTTTAACTTTCTCAGTTTTTGGCCTTGCAAATTAAACTGGGGACCAACCTCTCTGAAGTTGAAGAATGTTTTTATATATAATTATGGGGTTCTGACTTTTTTAGAATAAGTTGTTTTAGTGTCTTCTATTTTTTCCTTCAACTCCTAATGCTGTACAAAACCCAAAAAAAATTTGCCTTTTTATCTAGATACAAGTTGTACATTTTGCCTGAGATTGTGATTTTTTAACTTGGGTTTTGGAAAAGGTTGTTCATGCACCCTTTATGACATCTATTCTTTCCTTGATTGTGCCAGTGTCTGTCATTTTCTTTTAGTGTCTCTGATTATATTTCTCTATTGCACTATCACATCAAATATTCAGAGATAATACAAAATTGCTTTTCAGAAATTGTCAAATAATCACAAAACTGGCATTGAAATGGAAGGCAAATGTTTCAAGAAAGAAAGGGCAATCCTGAAATTTCTTCTTCAGCGATCTCTGGTCGTGCGCTTACTTTACTGTGGACCAAAAACTTGGTAGTCAGCTCCAGGTCTTCGGGTTTTCCCCGGTTTAGTTTTAAGGTCGTCTGGGTATGGCCGTACTGCTTCTCAGTTCGCACAGGGGGCCCCAGTTTTCTGTTCTGCCTGCTGACACTGGCAGAGGACCCTGTTTGACTTATTCCTAGTCTATATTAGTGTTTGTTGAGACTGCAGTGTCCTGTACGTAGGTGAAATAACCTGGTCTGTTCTGCTTAGGTTTTTGAGGAGTCTTTCCAAATCTACCCAGTGTTTGTCTTCCAGCCTACTGCAGATTTTCTCTGTATGGGGGTTTTGACCTAAAGACAGGGGGTTGTAAATTTGTCTTTGGGACTGCCCTCCTTAGCCAAGACATCGGACCATTTCCTGCAATGCCACAGTGAGATGGAATCACTGCAAGTGAATTTCTGCATTTTCTGAAAGCTCAGGAGTTCTCTTTTAGGCTCTGTACTGTGCTGTCAGCGGATTTAGCCTCCAGGGCGTGTATATAGTAGTGAAGACCAACATCTATATTTGAATACACAAAAACAAAAATAATGTCAACTGACAAAGCAAAAGGCTCACATAACATCCAAGTAAACAATGAAGAACTCCAATGTGTAGAGAACTACGAATATCTGGTCAATAATTTAAAATAACGGTGACTGCCCAAAGAGATCTCAAGAAGATTGGCAATAACAATCAAGAAGTTAAACACAATGAAGAACATGTGGCAAACACCAGCAAAAATACTAAAATTAAAAATATAGAGGCATGCATTTTCCAGTGGCTACTTATGGTTTGAATTGTGGACTTTACAAAAATTAAGAACAAAAACCCAGTCCTTCGAAACTAAATGCTAAAAGAAAGATCCTATGAATACCATGGACAGAAAAAGAAAGAACACTGATGTCTCGAAAGAACTAAATGTTAAAAGAATTGGCTGATAAACAACATACTATACAGACAAATTAGATATTTTGGTCACATCAAGCGTCACGATGGCCTGGAAAGAACAATATAGAGGGCGGGGTCCCAGGACGCAGAGGCAGACCAAGAAGAAGATGGCTACAAGATTTTAAAAAACCCATGAACATGCCCATCGACGAAATGGGTGAACTGACAAGAAACAGGAATTTCAGATGTGCGCAAAGAAGCAACGTCCTATAAAGGATACGCACCTTGATGATGATGGCGTGTATAGATGACAGTTGGCCAAAGGCGAAAAGGAAAACGCCGCACCAGGATTGGGAACTGGTATTAATCGAGATCCTGCCCCACCTCCACATGGTGACCCTGGTAACAGACATTGGTTCCTGTCTGGTAAGGGGTGAGATCGAGGAGAGCTACTCTGGTAGGGTAGGATACAGACGTGGTCACGTTGGATGAGATTTATCGCAACACAGACGAGCAGAATCCCAGGGAAGTATTAAGGCACATCTCTCCCGGCCGATGGGAAAAGCTGAATAAATAAAAAAAAATCTTTAGAATAGACAATGTACGAGTCATCAGGAGATTCATGTCCCAGAAACAATTGTCAACCAAATTTGCCAGCTATCTGAAAAATCGTAGGAAAAAGATGCAATGTGTCGACAAACAAGAGAAGTTTGCAGTAAACTCTATCAGAGGCCAAGCGTAGACACATTTGAAAAAGGTTCGCTGAACGCAAATCCTAAAGTTTGCTTTTTGTGCCCTCTGTAACTGCCTTCCCCGGAACACCGGCACGGTACTGATAAATAACATCACCGGAAAAATAGAGGAGTGTGATGTTGGCGACGCAAAATCGTTGGCTGATAGCGTCTAATGAAACGACTCACATTATTTTGGGGAGCCCCGTCCAGTGTTTCCCGGAGCCAGGGAATGTGCAAGTAGAAACTGTAAATTGCCATGCCGACACGCCCCTCAAAACGGCTGAGAATGTTCCCCCCGGAATAAATTACCGGGTAGAAAAGTAAGGCCGATAATGTAAAGGTTTGACTGGTCGTTCAAAGCCAAACAATGGCGAAAAGCTGACACTTTTTTGGATGCGATCATCATACACTGGTACGATGACATCTAAACACTAAGGCTCAGATCAAATAACGACCAATTAAAAAACCCAATTTTATCGTTCGTGTGGCAAGACCATGTGCCAAATGACTGAGAAATGTTTATCCCGGGAAAGACCCCACATCGTCAGAAGTGCACATGTAGACATCTCTTAGGCGTAGATCATAAAGTCAAAATACGGCGAAAATGATCGTTAAAGAAGAACCCAAAAAGGAAGTGGG
>JADZMA010002661.1:0-11378 GCA_020796225.1 Arion vulgaris
TCATCATCATAAGCTTGTCCTGAGCAGAACGTTGCCACCTTAACAGTCCTTCAGAATTTCTCTCTCTTGTAGGCCAGATATCCTGCCTCTGCAGCCGCCATGCTCAAACCATCAGTTACATCCTGAATCCATCTTCTGTGGTCTTCCTCTTCTTCTCTTTGCTGGGATACTCCTTTCATGATGATCTTCTCCAGCCCTTCTGCTTTTTATATGTCCAAAATACTTCAATTTTCTCATTTATAGAATCAGCCGGTTTTCTTTGATTTTGAGTTATTCTTTCTGAATAGATATATTTGTTCTCTTCTCTGTCCATGATATACAGAGAAATATTCTGTAACACTTATATTCAAAAGCAGATATATGTTTTTCACTGCCTTGTTAAATGTCCATGCTACAAGACAAAGCTACTTAAACAAATATTTTCAAAGGATTACTTAAGCAATTACATAACCATTCATATCTGGGGTAGTGGGTTGTATGCTCTGTGGCAAAGCAGTTTGCTGTGAGTTCAAATTCAGACTGTATCTTCTGATTCACGCATCCATTTTTTTCTGGAGATCTCTTAGGATTGTTACTGGAGCTACGGAGCACATGCTTTGTGCAATACTTCTTAGAGGTGTGGAGAGTGACTGAACCATATGGGGAAATCCAGTGCAATGAAATCAATCCTTCACCTCAGAGCTCCTTGTTTTTGTACATCACTAAAACCTACTAATGAGAAACTTCAAGATCACCAGCAGTACTCAGTATATAATAGCTTTAGTTATATGGTGAAGGGTATGTATGTCAATTGTTTCAAATTGATTGATAAGGCCATCATCATTCAGAAACAGGGGCAGTTAACACCACTGTTGTCACATAAGGAGATACAGCTAAAAACTAAAACAAATCTTATAAGAATGATTTGCTGGTCAACACTATGTTACCGGTGTCAAACATGGCCAATAACAGCAGATAATGGGTGCACAGGAAAATCATAACGACGGAGATGAGGTGTCTTAGAAGAGCTGTAACGTTGCGACAATAAGAGGCAAAATTAGAAATGAAGAAATGAGAAGATTAGATGTGAAACCAGTCATGAAATTCATAAATGAACAACAGATTAAATGGTTCGGACACCTGACAAGAATGCCCTGGTATCACTTATCACAGACGCTCGAGTAGTTACCAGGGCCCAAAAGAATAGAGCCACTGTTACCTGCCACGCATGTCTAGGAGCACTAAGGAGGTTTGGCTGAAATTGGATGCATGTCCAAACGGTGAGTCTCGCGTTAGGGCCTACCAAACCAATGTGCAACGTATACACGCTCTTGACAAAGATCAAACATATCACAAAGAGTGATTAAAATTAGTGGTAAAGAACGAATGCAAAGAAGAAGAAGAGGCTTACCACACAGAGTCACACAGAAAGAGTATTACGGGTATTGAGCAAGAGGAACTGTTTAACAAGTATAAAATAGGCCCATCTGACATATGTACATGTGGCACCAGCAAGATGACAGAGACACACATACTGCAAGAATGTCCAACGTACATGGAACAGAGAAAAACACATGGCCAATCCCCATATCAGTCCAAGACAAGCTATACGGAGATGCACATGGACTCCGGTTGACCACTAACTCCTTTAAAAGTATACAAATCGATGTCTGAAAACGTTGGAAGAAGAAGAAGAAGAAGAAGAGCAAGAGGAAGACCAAGCAGAAGATGGATCGATGGCATCTAAGAACAGCCTTAAGAAAATGAATATCAGCTTACAAAGTGTCTTAAAACAAGCACACACAAGATCACTACGTCCCCCAACACTTCTATAAAGAAGTAAATGGTGGAAGAGAAGAAGATCTTTCTTACACAGGAAGATGTCCAATATGACTAGGAACTTGACCTCACCTATATTAAGATGAAGATTCTGTGGAAAAATATCCTGATCACTTCAAGCAGGTAACAAACTTAGGAAAATGTTACCATTATTTCCATTGACAAACATAAATTAAAACAAGTCAAAGACTACATGCCAAGAAGACTATTCTCAGCAAATGGAAGAATAACTAACGAAATCCAACATAGATGATATAAAGCAAATCATAGGACAAATGGCATCAATCTTGAGATGCAAACATGTCACGATGAACACTAAAAGAGCATTGCTCAACACAATCTTTCTCCCAACATTATGCTATCAAGTGTCAAACTCAGATGCTGACATCAAACGATAGAAGAAAAACTAGTCCTGAAGTGTCTTCACAGAAAGAAGTGTCTACCGATACATAACTTACATTTCCCATTCATCATCATTAACCCAAGCTCTACTGTTGGCAAGGTTATTTTTAGCACTGTTCTGTCTGTCTCTGTTGAGTTTAGCAATCTGAGCAGCCTCACGTTTGGCTTCATAGAACTCCTCTTCTGCTCGAGCAATTTCATGTTCTTGCTGTGCAAGCTGAAACAATGACAATTCAAAGACACAATTAATAATAATTCATCTCATACCATTATACCCCACCCATGTGGTGCTGGCTCACAAGGAAGCAAAGAATAGTACCACTGTGACTTACAAGGCATGTCAGAAGAGACGACGTGATGTAGGACCTAGGAAGCTACCCTAGTAAATAAAAAGCGTCGCAGAAATCGGATGTGCTGGCCTACTTGTAGGTGGATAACTGGCTCAATGTACAATCACTCTTAGGCTCAGATCACATACAAATCATCCAGAGTGGTTAATATGTGATCGATATGGAGCGCTCAAGAAGAAGATCGCTATACAAAACTCAGGATATTCAGCTCAAAATGTGAAATCTGTGTTTCTGTATCGTTCGAAAATGTTGTAAGTCACCAAGTTAATTACAAATAAGAACCTTTATCAACGGATGTCATGGCGGATTCTCAGACTGAGATGGTATGACAGAGTTGCAAACACAGACATGTGGATAACAGGACAGGAACCAATGATGACCTAGGTTATGAGGAGAAAATGTTGATGGGTCGGGCATACCCTATGGAAAACACAGTTGAGTGTCACTAGACAAGCACTTGAGTGGAACCAGCAAGGAAAATGAAAAAGAGGACACACTAAACAGACCTGGAGACGAAGTATTCTTGAGGAACTGAAGAATGCTCAACTATCCTGGGAGACCATAAAGAACACAGCCAGAGACCAAGACAAGTGGTGAACAACTGTCGAGGCCCTATACTCCACCAGGCAGAGAGAATAAGTTCATACCATATGTTATATAGGGCCTGCAAGTAATTTCTCCATACCACCCTGTCCAGGCAAGTGTCAATCTCTTCCATGGAATTGAGACGATAAGTCTTGCCTATCTCAGCAAGTTTGTTTCCAGGGTCTCCCTAGTGGTCCTCTTTTCTTGAACCTGTCTCCACTCAATACTGCTTTGGCTATTCTTTGATCATTTACTCTAAGGATGTCCAACATAATGATAAAAATAACAGAGCAGTTCACCTATTTAGGTAGAAATTTTTATTGCACAGGAAATGTTAAAAAAGAAATTATGATACAAACTGGCAAAGCAACACCAGCTTTTAAAAGTCTAAATAAAATATGGAACTGCAAGTTATATAGTATTAAAATTAAATTATGAATTTTCAATTCAAATGTTGTATCAACCCTAACATATTCAAGCAAAGTTGAAAATGACTAATTATATAGAAAGCAGATGAAAGCATTTGAAAATAGACGTCTGCAAAATAATGAACATAAAATGGAACGATTCAACAAAAGTGAAGAAATCAGAGAAATGCCTGGTCAACTACTAGTAACAACTGTTATAAGAAGGAGAAGATATGTTGGCCACACCTTGAGAAGAAATGATCAAAGAATATCAAAACAGGGATTGAAGTGGGATGCAGAGGGTTCAAGAAGGAGAGGACGATCTCAAGAGACCCCAAATGTATTCTTTGCTGAGAGAGAGGCAAGAATTATATACATACTGATGAGATTATTTATAGACTAACTGGTTCAATGTGCACTGATGATGATCTGAGGACAGTCTTCAGACTTAGAACAGGACACTGCAGTCTCAGAGCGCATCTCCATAAAATAGGTCTCAAGAACTCGGTGCCTGCACTCGGAGCATGAAAGCATTCCCAAAGCACATCCTGCAAGACTGCTCCAGTCTGAGAATGTAAATCTAGCCAACAGAAACAACTACAGAACAAACTATGGGGACAGGTTAGACCTCTAGCGCACCACCTGTTTATGACATACAGGAGAATGCATTGCAAAAGTTGATGACAGAAAAAGATAAAGATGATTGAAAGACTAAACTAACAGTTCTTCTTATACTCCGTGACATAGAATTCTGTCTTAGTTACTTTTTTAAAATAACACAACAAGCACAAAAAACAAGGTTATGTTATATCACAAATTAATTTAACACTGAGAAATATCACTAATATGAGCAATTTTCTATCAGTAATAACCACGGTGGGACGGATTAGCATAGAGTGTAAGCTCACTGACTCAGACACAAGAGGACTGTGTGTTTGATGCCACATTCAATGTTCGACACATGAGGAAAGGAATTGGCCCTCCTATTTCCTGTAAATGTGAAGTGACAGCCACTTATCCTAAGGTCTCCTGCCCTGTGGTGCCGGGCTCACATGGGAAGCAAAGGATAGTACTCACTGAGACCTACAAGGCATGTGTAAGAGCGACTGATGTAGGTCCTAGGAAGCTACCCTAGTAAATAAAAACTTTGCAGAAATTGGATGTGTGGCCTACTAGTAGGTGCATAACTGGTACAAACATACAATCGCTTCTAGGCTCAGATAACATACAAATCACATAGAGTGGTTAACAAGTGGTCGATATGGAGCGTTCAAGAAGACTACCCTAAGGTCTGAAACGGCTACAGAAAATGTTATTTAAATAACCATGGACACATAGAATCGTGTAGATTTGCAATAATGCTAACATTATTCTTTCAAACATAAATAAACAGTCAGCCCCCTTTAATCAGAACTTTGACTTCTGACTGAGCAGAACAGCTTTGTATTTCAGCATAAGATCCCATCAGCTGACTAAACAGAAAACAGCACACAACAATCTTTCACCTAAGAACATTCCTGGAAGCCATAGAGATGTGGTTTTACAGAGGAATGCTGAAAATTTCATGAACATCGAAGAAAATGAATGAGATTTTAAATCAGACCTGCACACAAAGAAACCTTATAAAAAGAATAAGAATCAGATAATCAAGGTTCTTCAGGCATATAATGCGAAGAGAAGGTTTAGAATATTTGGTGACAACAGGTAAAATTCAGGGAAGGAGACATTGTTAAAGACAGAGGGAGAAGATGTTGGATGGTCTGACATGGTTCGACACAAGATCGACGTCAGAACTGATTACATGCTCCAAGCAGAGTGAGTTGTGGAGAGACATGATCGCCTACGAAGGCATGCATGGCACTTGATTGATTGAAGAACAGGTCACTGCAGGCTCAACCATCACACGCACAGAATGAAGCCTGCTCAGACTGCACATTGTGCATGTAAGAGAGAACACAGACTTCAGAGCACATCCTACAGTCATGTGCATCACACATACACCAATGAAACAAAACATGGCCTCATGAATGAAGCTTACAGAGCAAGCTATGGGAACTCTCAAGAACTCCACCTGACATACAACTTCATAGAGGTAAACTATCTCATTGTTTAGACGAGCATACAAAACCGAACGCAAAGAAGAATAAGTTTTTTAAAAAGGGTTTTAAAGCCGAAAGATTGACTTCATTGCACCAGGTTTTACCCCATGTGCTGGTCCTTCTCCACAGAAATGGCATGCCACCTGTCGAGAGTATTGCACAAGCATAAACTCCGTAGCTCCAGCAACAATCCTAGAGGCCCTGGAAAACTGCACTTATGAACAGAACAGGGCAGTTCAGATCCGACTTTACCTTCGACCCACGACTCACAAGGCAAAGGGCTTAACCCCTTAGCCACAAAGACCCCCAAAGAAGAAGTATTATAGAGTACGGTGTTTTCACTTGTTGAATAGATGGTACAGCAGTCTTTTGAAATACATGTAAAGTTTCATAGTTTTGATCTGGTCTTGTTTTACTGAGCTTAAAGTATACATCATGGTTTTGATCTGCTTAATTTTATACCAAGCTTAAAATATACATCATTACTCTAGTAGGCTGTATGCTCCATTTCCCAACTTGTTCATGTATCTTCTCCTGATAACAAGCTGGAATAATTCCACTCCCTCATCCCACACCAATCTATCAATCTCTTCATTGCCAGTTATGTTACAATGAGAGTAAATTTGCTGTATCGAAACTCTTCTAGATTGCTGATACAGCATCCTGAGTGTTTCTCTTAGGTCATTGATTTCTTCATTTCTGTGACTCCTCAGTGTTTGCGCATCCGTGTAAAACACTGTAATGACAAAAACGATCTTTTCTGTGAAATGAAAATGTGCCATAGACCTTGCAGATCATAGTGTATGAAATGCCTGTCATTTCACAATTTAAAGCCTAAGTTTACAGAAGGCAAGCGGGTGAGATCTTTCCTCATTTCTGGAATGTCGGTTGCACGAATTGAACCAAGAACCCTTTAATGCTAGATTTAAAAAAGCATACATTAATTCCTTCCTTTCGTTTGCTTGAAATATTGTCTATATATTCAACGTTGTCTCTTGTATCCTTCCTTTCGTTCGTTTGAAATATTGTCTATATATTCAACGTTGTCTCTTGTATAAACTCCCTGTCTTTGTAGCTCACACAGAGGTCTGTATAGTTTTCTGTCCAGTGTTGTTTCATTAGGCTAGTGAGTTTGCCTCAGTACATGCATATCATATTCATGACAGTCTTGATACATTCTATTGGGGGTTTCTGTGGTTAAGCCTTTGCATTGTGTTTCAAAGGTTATTGGCTTGAATCCCGACCGTTTTGTTTGCAAGTACACTTTTTCTAGAGAATCTTAATAACACTGTTGCCACAGCTATGGAGTTTGTGCTTTGTACAAAAATTTTGGCAGGTGGCATGCCATTCTTGCGAGAGAGGACCGGGCCATATGTATAAAACCCGGTGCAATGAAGTCAATATTTCGGTTTTATGTCAACATGTCGCCCTGTGTGTTGTCGGGCGCTCAAGGGAGCAAAGAATAGTAACACTGTGACCTACAAGGCATGTTGGAAGAGGTGACTGAGGTAGGGGCTAGGGAAGCTACCCTAGAAAATAAAAAGCGTTTCCGAATGTGCTAGCCTACTTGTAGGCACATAACTGGCACAACAATGAATCGCTCTTATGCTCAGCTCACATACAAATCACGATGAGTGCTTAACAAGTGGTCGATGTGGAGCGCTCGAAGAAGAAATTCATGACACTATTGATACATTCTATTGGTGGTATCTGTGGCTAAGTTTTTGCTTTGTGTTCCAAGGGTTGTGGATTCGAATCCCAACGTCATCGTTCTGTTTGCGTGTGCATTTTTTCTCCAGAGACACCTAGGATTGTTGCTGGAGCTATGGAGTGTGTGCAGTACTTTCGACAGGTGGCATGCCATTTCTGTGGAGAGGGACCAAGCTATATGGTATAAAACCCGGTTCAATGAAGTCAATCCTTCGGCTTTAAATCCATTTAGGGGTTAAAGGCGCATAGGGACGTCGCGCCAGGATTAGTGAGCTGGTACTAATCAAGATCCTACCCCACCTCCACATGGTGACCCTGGTAACAGACAACCGATCTTTGCCTGGCTAAGTGGGTAGGGATAGAGGGAGAGCTACTTTGGTACAAGTAGAGATTCTGCAACACAGACGAGCGGAATCCCAGAGTGACCATGGGGTGAAACTCAAAGGTGAGGCTCCAAGTTGAGTTATGCGTGAGCCCACATGGGCGAAACTCGAAGCCCTCAGATGGGGGCCAGAACAATTGAACATAAAGGGATAAGAGGTGCATCCAGAGTAGAGACGTGGACCCACATGGTGCGAAACTCAACGCTCTGAGGCGAGGGCCCGAGTCAGGTTGCGCGTGGGCCCACATAAGGTGAAACTTGGAGAGCAGGTGGAGACCCGAGTTGAACTCCATGTCCGGACAGCCTAGAGGCATGGCGAATGTGAGAACTTATAGACACAGTGGGTTGGCAAAAAAGCAAGCGTAGGGGTGAGCGGACCACCCAAATGTGCAGAAAACTGGAAAGCCCAGCAGCGGCTTGAATCAGTGCGCATTTCCCGCAGAGGAACTACTACTGCCTTGTAGTTAGATTGGGGACAATCAAAGGCTAGCAAAGTAAACCGTACACAAAACTGGACGGAAGGAAAACCAAGTAGTCCATAAAAAGACCGTAACTTGGGCAGATGATGCTCAACAACGCGGAGGTAGGTTGTCAAGGGTAGCTATCCTAAAGAAAATAGCAACCTGCTTCCTACAGGTCGGCTGGGGACAGTCAAAGGCTGACGGAGAGCGAACCAGTACGCTGGTTGAAATCGGACACGGCCAAGGACAACACCAGAGCTCCAAATGGTACTGAAGATTGAGACGTAAAACAAGCGTTCTTGGCAAAGGCTGTTATATATTACAATAAGAATGATAAAAATGGCAGAAAAAGAACGATCGCGAGACCCCTTTAGACATTCTATGAGCTGTGTTATTCCATTGTACATGACTTTCTCTGCTTGACTTATTTAAAATAATCAATATTTATAACTTACCAAAAATAGTTAGACATTGAAAATATCATTTATTACTTCTAAAGGGTCTAAAACCAAAGGATTGACTTGATTGCCCCATGTTTTTACCCCATATAGCTCAGTTCCTCTCCATAGAAATGGTACAACATCTGTAGAGAATATTGCACAAAGCACAAACTCTGTAGCTCCTGCAACAATCCTGAGGTTCCCTGGAAAAATTGCACCCGTGAACAGAACGTCGCTGTATGGATTCAAACCCTGACCTTCAGAACGCAAGACAAGGGTTTAACCTTCTACTTATTACTTCTAAAAGCTACTTTAAAAAAACAGACATTGAATTATAAATGTATATAATTCTAAACACTAAATTATTTGTAAACAAAACAAGCGATGGAATGGAGAAGCTTATATGAAACAAGAAAAGCCGAAATGAAAAATAATGTAAACATCAAAAGCTACAGTAAAATATGTTAGATATTTACATGGTCATTTATTCAAAAATACTGTAAACATCAAAAGCTACAGTAAAATATGTTAGATATATACATGGTCATTTATTCAAAAATACTGTAAACATCAAAAGCTACAGTAAAATATGTTAGATATATACATGGTCATTTATTCAAGAATAATGTAAACATCAAAAGCTACAGTAAAATATGTTAGATATATACATGGTCATTTATTCAAGAATAATGTAAACATCAAAAGCTACAGTAAAATATGTTAAGATATATACATGGTCATTTATTCAAGAATAATGTAAACATCAAAAGCTACAGTAAAATATGTTAAGATATATACATGGTCATTTATTCAAGAATAATGTAAACATCAAAAGCTACAGTAAAATATGTTAAGATATATACATGGTCATTTATTCAAGAATAATGTAAACATCAAAAGCTACAGTAAAATATGTTAAGATATATACATGGTCATTTATTCAAGAAAGCAAACCAACAAAGTCTTGACAACAAAATCAATAAGAATTCTCTGTATAAATTGTATTATAATTTGTGTATAGGAGAAAATATGATTTAATGGTAGAATGAATAAAATATGTTTTTTTAGTGGTACAGTGGATAAAACATGTTAGTGGTACAGTGTATAAAACATGTTAGTGGTACAGTGGATAAAACATGTTAGTTTAGTGGTACAGTGGATAAAACATGTTAGTTTAGTGGTACAATGGATAAAACATGTTAGTTTAGTGGTACAATGGTAAAGCATGTTAGTTTAGTGGTACAGTGTATAAAACATGTTAGTTTAGCGGTACAGTGGATAAAACATGTTAGTGGTACAGTGGATAAAACATGTTAGTTTAGTGGTACAGTGTAGAAAACATGTTAGTTTAGTGGTACATTGGATAAAATATGTTAGCTTAGGGATACAGTGGATAAAACATATTAATTTAGAGGTACAGTGGATAAAATGTTAGTTTAGAGGTACATTGTATAAAATATGTTATTTAGTGGTACAATGGATAAAATATGGTAGTTTGGTGGTACAGTGGATAAAACATGTTAGTGGTACAGTGGATAAAACATGTTAGTTTAGTGGTACAGTGTAGAAAACATGTTAGTTTAGTGGTACATTGGATAAAATATGTTAGCTTAGGGATACAGTGGATAAAACATATTAATTTAGAGGTTCAGTGGATAAAATGTTAGTTTAGAGGTACATTGTATAAAATATGTTATTTAGTGGTACAATGGATAAAATATGGTAGTTTGGTGGTACAGTGGATAAAACATGTTAGTTTAGTGGTACATTGGACAAATTGTTAGTTTGGTGGTACAATAGATAAAATATGTTATTTAGTGGTATATTGTATAAAATGTTATTTAGGTGGTACAGTGGATAAAACATTTTACCTTAGCTTCTAAATCAGCATCTATTTTTCTCCCCTCAAGCACTAAGACATCATACTGCTTTGTGCGAAGGAGTTGTCGCTCATGGTCCGTCAGTACTCTAAGCAACCCAGAGAGATTAAGCAATCAACAGTAATTACAACAGAGATACTACAGCAAAGTTACAGAACACAAATAGCAAACCATTAACCAAAACAATGTTGACAGAAAAAAATGAATATTATCAAAGTATTCAGAAATAAAGAAACAAACAAAACATGCAATATAGTTTAGTCTTCACATGATTTTGTCCCCATGTTTCTATTGATTGATTAATTGGACCATCATCATTGCACTTTGGTGAATAATCACGTGTTACAATCTCTTTCTAACACAGGAAGATCTTAGTGCAGCGTACAAACTCTGTAGTACCGCTAAGGGTTCCCGATATAATTTTGAAGATGGTAAACATTTTTTCCTCCCCATGAGGCCATTACCTTGTAGTGGTGGGGAGGCTTGCGTGCTCCAATGATACAGTGAGCTAGGACGGCGGGAACTTATGTTCCCGGAAGGTTTACCCAAGCCGGAAAGGTCACTGAAGAGGGACAGACGAAGCATGGTCTCCTGGTCCTCCAGGTTGGGGGTTGGGCTTGGGACTAACGATCCCATCCTTTAAAAAAAAATTAAAGTTACGGAAACAACAACAAACATACAACCTTCTACGGGCATGAAGGGCTACCAGAGTCATTGACTCACATGACTGGAAGTGGTGAAAGCCGAAAGGAAGCTACTTTCATGAGGACGGAAGTCCTGAATGCCAAAACCAAGACCAGAATTGGATGCTGGAATGTAAGAACAATGGAAACCGGGAAAAATG
>JADZMA010002662.1:0-11378 GCA_020796225.1 Arion vulgaris
CAATTTTGGACATAAAATTGGGGTGGGGGATTAAAAAACATGGAAAAAAATTTTAGAATGAAAACATATAAGTCAAAATTCAAAGAAAACCAAATTATAAAACATTTTTTGTTTTTTACGGTATTTAATAAAGGAATACTACAGGTGTGTTTTCACATTTGTTATAGAAATTTTGGGTCTTTGGCCGTAAATATAATAACCATTAAAAAAACACAAACAAGGCAATAATGATATAAAAAATAAATGGGGAAGTAAAGAATCAATTCTGGGATGATACCTCTAAAACCAAAAGGAAAAAGAAAAGGAACCAGGAAACATGGAGGATGATTGAAAGAACTTCCCCAAAACTGCTGGGCTCTTATCTAGGTGGCAAGGAGAGAAATGAAACCCGGGAACCCATTTTTTTAGGAAGACAGGATGAATGAGGAAACCCTAATTGTTATTTAAGATTTAAATATTAACAATAATTATTTTTTGTAAGATTTACATTAAAAGGGAAAAATTTTATTTTTCAATAATTCAATTAAAAATTTTTTTTTCATTAACCCCTTTAAAATCATATATGATTTGGGTTTATTAGCTTTAACCAATGTAGTGTTTTTGTGTAACTTTTTCCTTTCATGACTTAGGTCTCTTTGAACTTTTTCAACACATTTATTTAAATGTTTAAGGGAAAATCTTCATTTTCCCCCTTCCCGTTGAAAATCATATGGATTTATTTACTTACACTGTGTATAGCCATAGATGTTAACTTTGTGCTCATTTTTTTGAAACAAGTTATGATCTTACTGCATTCCTAACCGGCATTTCCCCTTAGAATATGAAATTCTGTAAATTACATCGACAACTCCATATCTCCCAATCGATCCCCTCTGTTTTTTTGAAGAAGCTTTAACTGCCCGTTAAACCCCCTGTTCTATCTCTAGTCCATTCTTTCATCTCAACTACTATCTGATTTCCAAATCTTGGATTTCTTATCGACTTTCTGAATTCTGTATTTAAGCAAACCCCCGAATGAATTGCACTCTATTTGATAAAATTTGTCCAAAAAATCTTTCCAAAAATAGTTTCTAACTAATTTTACCTTCGAACATTTTAAGCTGCAATTTGTAAACAATTCTTTATTCACTTTCCCGGGTTCGCCTCCGACATGACCCCGAAATAGTCCATGAACCAAAAACTGTTTTAAAACAAAATGATATCCCTTCGGGTAACTTAAACAAAACGGCAGAAAACTGTTCTTCAGGGCAAAACTTGGGACAAAACCAACTTTTAAGCTCAGGTAATAAATCATAAATTGACCAATGTTGCTTGTAAAAGAAAAAAATCCTCTTAATCCAACTGTAATATTATCCCGTTAAAAAACCAATGTAATCATTGTTTTAGTATAAACCCAAATACTATCAGCCCAACGAATCATTGTTTGGGCAAAATTATGGTAACCTTTTGTGTTTCCATTTTTTTACTTTAATTTTTCGAGACATGTTCAGTATCGGGGGAAAAAGGGCTCCCTGATGACGACTATATAATGATGGATGATGGTGTTCATTGTGTAGTATTCCATCTCGAACACAGATGATTGACTTAGGGGTTTTTTTAGGTATACATCTAGACAACAAAACACTCTGGTTCCCCAAATTTTATTTTTCGTCTCTTTATGTTTACTAACGTTTCAACACCGCCCTACGTAAATTTGGGTTTTTTCTATGTCGTTCTTTTATTTTCCCATTCTGCTAGGGGCAGAATTGTTAAACCACTACATTTGTAATATTTATATCCCAAGACCATCTATCAAAAACGACCTGTCTGTATATTTACCCCGTGATCAGCGCCGGATTGGCTAGTACGAAAAGGGAAATGTTTTCCCCGCGCTTTGGGGGCCCCGCCTTGTGAAGATGGGAAATGGAAAAAAAAACCAGATGTTATATCAAAAAAAGGCTGTTGAATTTTGATTTTTGGGGCAAAACAACGAAATAACAGAAAATGAAGACTTTCCCCCTGTAGTAGATGAAAGCAGTCTTTTGAAGAATCATCATTACCCAAAACTACCATTAAGATGCAATTTTACGATTTGACATTTTCCGAAAACTGAAATCAATTACAGCAAGTCCTTCCCAAATTTGCCATATCATCTTCAAGCCAAAGAAAGGGGAAAGCAAGCAATGTTTAAGTAGCAACATCATCTACAAAAAAACAAAAGGAAAAAAAAATGTATCCAACGATATTGGTGAATGGCCAAAAACCGAAAAAATCCCCGATTTTTTGAAAATCGTTTTTTCATAAAAATACCAACAAACAAAACTCATGAAGTTGTTTTTGTTATCAGAAACTAAAGGACAACTGTTCTGTTTTGTTTGCAAAGTTATTGATTTAGGCTGTACCATAGAGTGACTGGTGTATTTGGAATACTCCGGCAGTTAAAATCTATTACAGTGGAAGAGATCTTGAAAAGAACTCCAAATATTGTCAGCTCTTACCAAGAGGATTTGGAAGAAGCCTAGGCGACGAACTTATGCAGTTCATTGAACTCTTAAAACTAATGTATATGGCCTTTTTCATCTTTACAAACGGTCAATTGGCAAGTGTTTTACTGTGACAACTTCTGAGTTTTCGCTTTTCTCTCTTGTCGTTCAGCTCGTATATAAGTCTCTTCTCAAAGACTCTGCGCCCTTTCGTAATTTTGCTTTCCACACAACTCTGTCATCAGCTAGTCCTTCCCATGTGCTGGGATCTATAGAAAAGTTTTCATTGAGGCTTTGCAGACATCTTTATATCTGAGCAGTGGTCTGCCCTGGTGCCTTTTCCCCTCCGAAAGTTCACAGAACAACATTTGTTTTGGTATGCGGCAAGTTTCCATTCTTCTAAATGTCCCAACCATCTTAGTCGTCTACTGCTGAAAAACTAATGTAGCTGCTGCTATTAGCAACAAAAAGCATGAGGCTCTTGAACTGCAATTTAATAAACTGTAAGGAAAATTCATTGAGTCGTGTTTCCCAAATGTAGAAATAGTCTTACGAATTTACTTGTCTTTAATGATTACTAACTGCAGCGGAGAACGTTCTTTTTCGACATTAAAGAGTATAAAAAGTGAGTTAAGAAACACGATGGGACAAGATCGTCTAAATAACCTCACCTTTAACTCTTTCCACGCTTTAAGCCGCACACTGCGCCACGGCGGAAGTCTGTTGCACGCTTTAAGCCGAACACTGCGCCATAGAGTTGCTTCCCTTATAAGAAGTCTTTCTAGTTTTACTTCTACTATTTTTCTTATACTACTTTTTAACCTTGTTATTCTATTGGGTTGTCCAGTTTTCTTCAATTTAGTATATAATAATAGATATATGTTTATTTATTGACGAGTAGTTGGGATCGTAATTTAAACATTTTTTTTTTACTTCCCTTGAATTTAAAAATTGAGGAAATAAATGGGCGTGGAAAGAGTGAACATTGAATGTAATTTACTTAGAGAAATTGATTTGTCTAGTGCTATCTCTAAATTTGCTCACATTAAATCGAGACAAGTTTGTTTGTAAAAGTTGTGTTTTATTTTATTATCATACAAAACCTAGGGCCCTGCGCTAAAATTTGCTACAGGCCCCTTTGCCTAATCCGGCACTGCCTGTGATGTGGGAACAGCTGCATCTAATCCTGGTGCCTTCTACACCTAGACTTCAAAAAATGTTCTGATTCCCAACCTTTCAATCTCCTGTCCCGTTTTATTAGTATTTTGTTATTTCAGTCTCTAACTGCAACTCAACAAGTAACAAAGGGGTGATGGGTGAACACATAATATTAATCTGTTACACTCCTTAACCACTATTTGTAACCCTTCCTAATATATTAGTCTATTATTATAACACTCATGGCCTGCTAACTTCCTGTACCATGTTTACTTAAGTTTCTAGTTAGAAACTCTGCACTATAAGAGGAGGTGAGAGAACTGGAAATGGTAATCTGATACACAATGACTATGTTGACTTTCCTTTGTCTTTCAATCAATTAAACTGCCTGTTATACATATTTTCAAGTTTGTCTTCATTTGTTTCATAACCAAACAGACACAAACTTGTTTACGTTCGTTCTTTACGACCATTTTACTCACTCTCTGTGATATGTTTGATCTTTGCCAAAAATGTGTATACGTTGCACATTGGTTTAGTTAGTCTTTCCTCTTGGGCCTGTGGGCGGCGCATAGGCAGAGGTCATAGCTCTCCATGTCTCGCGGTTCGTTGCTATCTGTTTTAAGTCTTTGATGTTTACTAGGCCCATCGTTGGCCTTCTCTGGTGATGGTTCTACGCAGAGTCTCTCTTGGTCTTCCTCGTTTTCTTTTTCCCTCTGGTGTCCATATGAGGGATTGGTAAAGGAGTCTTCTCTCATCCATTCTAAGTGTGTGGCCGATGTAGTTCCAGCAGCGCTTTCTTATAAAATTTGATACATTTTCTTGCTTGGTTTCTTGTCTTGTTTGTGTATTGGGTCTGAAATCTGACCATTTGAGGTTCAGTATTCTTCTAAGACATTTATTCTCAAAGTTATCTAATTTTCTTTCTAGAGCTTTTGTTGCTTTCCAACTCTCGCATCCATAAGTTAATACTGGAATCACACAAAAGTTAAAGATCTTTAATTTTAAGTGCTTGCTGAGTGAATTGGACTTCCATATATTTGACAATTTGTTAAAAGCACTTGATGCCAATGCGATTCTGTGTGAATATCTGGCGCTGTATCCCCGTAGATGACATCTGCTCCCTAGGTATGTAAAACTTTTGACTTTTTCAAGAGTGTAGTTTTTAGTGAATATTTTCTGACTGCTGGTAAGGTCAACAATTTTTGTTTTGTGGTGTTTATTTGGAGACCAATTTGTCCTGAGATGCACATTGGTTTGGTAGGCCCATAAACGCATATTCCACACGTTTAGGACATGTGCATCCGATTTCAGCCAAACCTCCTTGGCGGCCTCTTACGACATGAGTGGCAGGTAACAGTGGTTCTATTCTTTACACCCTAAATATGGTTGCAGGTAACCACTAGGTAGACACTCACTATTCAAATAGCTATTTTGTTTGGGATGCATCACATTTTCAAATCGTTTATTGAAAACTAATATAATTTATTTATTTACATTCATAATGACTCTTGTAGATTTCATTTCATTCTGACTGAGATAGTCCTTTAACAGTTGCATAATATTCTTCAAAGTTATTGTTAAAGTGTTTATTTCCTTGTTTTTTGCATTTAGATTTCAGATTGGAGTAACTTTATATTTTTAAGAATTTGGTGGGAACATATCTTGTTAATCTTATGTTAAATAATGTCTTTGTTGTTTCCAGAAACAGAGAAACCAGGACCAACTATTGGATTTTCAGCTCGTTTAGACAGTATTTTTTATGAAAATACTACCACAGCATTGAACAATTTTACAAATATCATCTGCAATAATGGAAATCACTTTAATCCTGCAACTGGAGAATTCACTGCCCCACTGGATGGGTTGTATGCAACTTCCATCTCTATACGACTTATGGCATTAGAGTATTATTTGACCATTAAGAAACAACCTTGTATGTCATGTATTCATCCCAACCAATGTGATGAGTGCACAGTGGCTGAATTATTAAAATCTAGTGAAGAAAGAAGTTGTTGTACTTTTGTAGTTGTCAACATGAAAGCTGGAGAGAAATTGTCTGTGTTTTATTAAAAAAAAACTTCTATAACTTTTTATCCTTTAAATGTTATGTTTGTCTGCTTCAGAATTGGTTGATATGTTTCTTATTTATAAATTCATGATTGTTAATTTATTATTTTAATATTCAAATATTTAACATCAGTACTATTGACATTTTTGTTGTTGTTGAAATTCTTGACAGTAGTGGTGAAAAAGAAAATTGTTAATACATACAAGAATTATAATTAATAATTGAGAACTTTTGTTCATCTTTACTCTGTATGAAAGTGCATTATAGAATCTTAACTTTTGTTCAACTTTTCCCTGTATGAGTGTCTCATATGATGTAAACTTTGTTCATCTTACACTGTATGTAAGTGTCTCATATGATGTTAACTTTTGCTCATCTTTACCTTGTATGTAAGTGTCTCATATTATGTTAACTTTTGTTCATCTTTTACTCTATATGACAGTGCCTCATGATGTTACATTTTGTTCATCTTTACCAAGTATGAAAGTGTCTCATATGATGTTAACTTTTGTTCACCTTTACTCTATATGAAAATGTCTCGTGATGTTAACTTTTGTTCATCATTACTTTTTATGAAAGTGTCTCATATGATGTTAACTGCATATCACATAACCTTTGTTCATTTTCACAATCTATGAATATGAAAGTTCCTTGTTATAAATTTGTACAACCTGAACTCAACAATTATACATCTCTCAATCTGATCCCTCTCTGTTTCTTTCTGACAGTAAAGTCGCTCTGTGCGACTGACTGACAAAATCTTGCTATCAGACAAACTGTAATCATTGCTTCAGTGCTAAAAATTATGGTAACCTAGACATCAAAAGTTGTCCTGATTCTAACCTTTCAATCTCCTGTCCCTTGGTATTGGTCTTTTGTTATTACAGTCTCTAACTACAACTCAACTAATGACAAAGGTGTGATGAGTGAACACATAATACGAGGGCGAGTCAATAAAGTAAGCACAGTTATGTGGGTGGTAGGTAAATGTAGTTGGTGTTTTCTAAAGGTGTCATTAGGTGACTGCAACATCGAACTTTATATTCCCGTTCGTCAGGTGGTGCCATGTGTCTCATGTGCATGTGCAGCGCATAAACAAAATAGCGACTGTACTTACGGATGGTATAACCAAAGAACAACGCGCTGTTGCGCGTTTTTTGTGTGGAAAAATGACTGCAGGCAAAGGACATTTATAAGGAAATGCTTCCTATTTATGCTGACAAATGTTTGTCTCGTAAAGCGGTGCATTTCTGGGTAGAAACATTTTCTCAAGGACGCTCTAAAAGTGCTGATGAAATCCGATCTGGTCTTCCTGTTGAGATTGCAGCAGAAGCATCCGTGCAGCGGATGGAAGAGAAGATTAGAGGTGAGAGGCGAGTAGCGATATGCTATATAGCATCTGCAATAGGGTGCTCACATGGTTCAGCATACAGCATAATGCATGATCGATTGAAATTTAATAAAGTGTGCTCAATGTGGATACCCAGACAATTGAAGGAGGAACACAAAATGAACCGATTTGGCCTGTCCTTGCATCATCTCTGTCGATACGAAGATGAAGAGATGCTGAACAGGATTGTTACTGTGGGTGAATCATGGGTGCATCACTACCATCCCAAATGAAAGCGTGCTAATGCGTGGAAACATTCTTCTTTGCATTGTGTCCAAATTCAAGGTTACGCCATCAGCAGTGAAGGTCATGCTGACGGTGCTCTGGGATTATCAAGGTACTTTTTTAAACCCAAATTTCAGAAGAAATGTGACAATGTGAATTTCGAATTGCACTGTGAAGTTCTATCGATGCTTCATGATGCAATTCGAAGAAAAAAAACGTCCAGGAATGCTGACTAGAGGAGTGTTGCTTCTTCATGACAATGCCAGACCACACACGGCTCGATTAACTCAGGAGAAAATTAACCAGCTAAGATGAGAAGTTCTGAAACATCCACCTTACAGTCCCGACTTAGCTCCTAACGATTTCCACCTTTGTGGTCTACTGAAAATCCACCTTGGTCGGAGACATTTTGCGAATGACGCCGAAGTTGAATAGGAAGTGAAAACGTGGTTTAAAAAACAGAGCCCGCAGTTCTATGCAGCCGGTTTGGGGAGAACTGAAAAAAAGTGCATCAATGTTCTGGAAATTATTTGAGAAATAAAGGGACAATGTATGATAAAAAAAACGGGTTTTAAGTTGATATTTTATTATTTTCAACCTTTTGTGGCTTATTTTGACCCCCCTCGTATTAATCTATTACATTTAACCACTTGATGTAACCCTTCCTATTATATTTCATTATTATAACACCATGGCCTGGTTTAACTTCCTTAAATGTTTCCAATTCCTAGTTAGAAACCTGCACATAAGAGGAGGAGAGGGATTTTAACTGTTACACAATGACTTGTGACTGTTTTTGTTTTTCAATCAATTAAACTGCCTTTTTCATTTTTTTTCTGTTTGTCTTTTTTTTTGCAGAACCCTTTATTTTAAATATTTTTTGTTTTGGATGCATCACTTTTTCATATTGTTTATTAAAAACAATAAAATTTATTTTTTACATTCATAATCTTCTTTTTTTCTTCGGGATCTCTGGTCATGCGCTTAATTTACTGGGGCCCAAAATGGGCAGACATTTTAGTCTGGGTTTCAAAAGTTAGTTTTCGGGTACTGGGTGGGGCCCAATTTGCTTCTCAGCTCACACAGAGAGGACAGTCTTGCGGGATATGCTCGGGTCTGTTCTGCCTGCTGACACTGGCAGAGGCTGTTTGTTTTCCTACTTTTAAAGGTTTTTTTGCACCGGTAGGAAATATAATGACCTGGTCTGTTCTGTTGGTCTTTGAGGTTTTTCCATAATCAATCCAGTTTTGTTTCCCAGTCTACTGCAGATTTTTCTTATGGGGTTTTGACCTTTAAAAAGACAGGTTGGAATTTGTCTTTGGCCTGCCTCCTTAGCAAAGAATCAGCACTCTTTTGTGCCCAGGGGGAAAGGAATTCTGCAAAAGAATTTCTGTTTTTTTGGTGGCAAATTTTCTTTGAGTTTTGTACTTTTGTCAGGGGTTTAGCCCCCAGGGATTATAGTGACAGTAGTCTGTAAAAATACCATCTTTTGCAGGTTCGTGTGTTCAGTTATTCATTGCTGTGCTGCCATCGAAGGGCAAAAGTTCTGCTTTTAGTTGGAACATATTCTTCCATGAGCCCTAGGGCAAATGGGCATCGGGGCCAATGTACACCCTCCCCCATTCAGTTGTTCCTTTGATCCATCGGAAATTCTTATCCCGCTGTCTTTTGGCATGTAATAATGTTCCATTGTAAAATTGCTTTTTTACTAGATTGGTGGACTTTTCTTAATAATTTGGGGATGGAGGTTTAGAAGTTTGGGTACTGAGTCTGGGTTAGTGATCAAAAAAATTCTTCAGGTATGGGAAATTTTGTTTAGTAGTTCCAAGTATGACTTTTCCATTTCTTTTTCTTTGTGGTTTAGACTTTTCGCTTTAGTCTGTTCTTTGTTCTACCCCCATTTTTTATATGGGTGGTGAATTCTTTGATCCTTTCAGTCTGTAAAAACCCCTTTTCCTTCTTCTGCTTTCCAAGGGGTGGGTGTTGGCTGCCTTTTCCATTTCTACAAGGAGATTTTGGCTCCCCAAAAAAGCGCAGACACCCGTTTGTTTTTTCCAGTATCGATTTGTTTGAAGGGGCTGATATCCATGTCGATGATGCATATTCCCGGGGTTGGTCTCCCCAGTGTACACCTGACTCAGGTTTCGAATTAGCCCCCCGGGTATTTCCCAGCCAGTTTAAACTTTTTTTCCTATAGCCTTTCTGTTTTTTTCCCATTATGTGATGTTTCCATGTCAGCGACTGCGCAACTCCCAAAAGGGGGAGTAGGGGAAACGGGACGTATCATGTTTTTCGTTAAATGTTTTTCCCTTTTGTTGACAATGAGAAAAGCTTGCTATAGTTTGCCCCGTTTATTTCTAGACCCCATTTATTTGCCCACAAGGGCCTGTTCAGGGGCCTGGAGTTTAAAGATGGGGCCCCAGAAACTGGGAGGTGTCCCAAACAGATCATCAGCATGGAGAGGTGTAAACATGTCGGGGCAGGGGGCAGACTTAAAATACCGGGAAAACAATGGGGACAGTAAGTCCTTGGACTCCTGTTTAAATTTGAATCTGGGACGTCCTCCACCCAATTTTACAGATGCTTGTCTATGGGAAAAAAGTTTTTTTCCCAAAGACATTCTACCCCGTATTCCACTCTAAGAGCTTGAGTAGAAAACCATTTTTCCCAAACTTTTAAGGTTTAGACATGTCGAAGAACATGTGGGGGTTTTCTTTTTTTTTGGAAGCCATTTTTGCCCTTACGGGGTACCCACTTGGTCATCAGTGTTCTATCCCTGAGCCTGTCGGGCCTTACCCATTTTTGGTTTGGGATTCAAAAAACCACGGATCTAGGGGTTTACCTCTCCAGAGTTTTGCACCGCAAACTTATGGGTTTTGGCTAGGATCCTTTTTCTTTCCATTTTTTGAAAATTGGGTGGATTGTGCTTTTTTCCAGTGTTGGGACTCCTGTCCCAACTATTTTTAAAACTGGGGTAAAGACCTTTTATTCCATTTGTTTGACATGTTTTGATATATCGGTCCCGGGGGTTTTTCCCTTTAGGGTTTTCAAACCTTCCCCGTCAGTGTGATGTCTACCCCCACAGGGTTTTTTGTTTTGAATGGGATTTATCCCCGCCCCTTTTCCCTTTCTCCCGACTTAGGCAGAGCTTTCGTTTCATGGGGATCGGTGGCTCTCCTTCCGGGGAAATTGTTCTCTTGCAGAACTGTTTTCCCCCTGATGGGTTGTCATGTTCAGGGCTTTTTAAGTCTCCCTTTTATACTTTTTCCCTTTAAGAACTGTCTTTTCTTTCCAGGATTTTCTAACTCGGTTTCTTTTCAACATAAAGGCCCTTATTGTGTTCATTACATTTTATCCGGGGGAGTTCCATTGTATTTTTTCCCGGGGAGCTATGGAGAACTTTCCCTCTCTTTTAAATGGTTGAGTTTTTTTCCTCCTCTGGGGATTTTTTGCAGCATCTAAAAAGGCTTTATTGAATAACGGGATCCTGTCCACTTTTCCTGATTGATTAATTTTTTTTCAGTACTTGTCTGCAGTTCTTGGGAAAAGCCCAGTCTCCTTTTGTTTCCCAAATGGGGGGTTTTTGTTCCTCCTTGAATTTTTTATGAGAAATTTCACTGGTCATGGGCACCCCAACTTCGAGACTTTTTTGGACCTGGAATTCGCTTGGGGCCAGGTCTGGGGGGCTTTTTAAATGACTCTTGTATATTTTATTTCATTCTATGAGGTGTCCTTTTACTTCAATATTTTCAAAATTATTTTAAAGTGTTTATTTTCTTTTTTTTTTACATTTTATTTCAGAATGGGGAACTTTATATTTTTAAATTTGGTGCTCTCTAGTAATCTTACTTTTTTTGTTATTTGGAAACAGAAACCAAGAAAACTTTTGGGTTTTTTATTTTTTTTTCATGTTTTTTTCTTTAGATACTATCACAGCATTGAACAATTTTAAGATATCATTCCAATAAGAAATACTTTAAACCTGCAATGGGAGAGTTCACTGCAAATGGATGGATTGGGTAATTTTTCTCAAAAAATCGGGCATTAGAGTTTTTTTTGATATCAAAGCAAC
>JADZMA010002663.1:0-11376 GCA_020796225.1 Arion vulgaris
ATAAAATGGAAGGTTCGTTATGAATAGTTGGTCGGGGTTGTTGATGGTTTTAATTATAAATAGATGAGACTGCAGTCAAACTATTTGATTGACAAACACGTATCTAAAAATACTGTAGTTTTACAAATTACAAAAACAATGACAAAATTTTGTTGTATTTTGTCATTGTTTTTGTAATTTGTAAAACTACATACTGTGATTACGTATTTTGTAATTGTAGTGCGGAAAGGGGGCGATGAACAAATGTGACGTCGAACGAGCTGAATTAGGACCGGTTTAAATAGTAAATAGACATCGCAATAAATAACTGGAAAGCTTTTGATTTGTCAATGGGGTTACTTTTATCTTGAACACCCTGTAGTTGATGGTGCAAATGTCATGAAAGGCAAAAGAAGAAGGAGTTCAAACAAAAATAAAAGCAGTTTAAAGTAATGCACATTTCATTCACTGTTATGCACCTCAACTTAATTTAATAATGAGAAATGCAGTAAGTATTATACGCAACGCAAGAATATTTTTCTCTAACATTTTGGTTATTCCAACATTATTCTCAAGATCACTGGATCGTGTATCCATTCTTAAGCAGGATATGGGCGTCAGTATTCGACGTGCAACCTCTACAATGTGGAACGTTAACATAAGGACTATAAAAAGAGATTATGAACATTTGAAACCCTTTTAAAAAAGCTGCCTTACTGAAATTCAGTCAACATCAAACTCATTATTGAAAACTCTTTGTCAAACTCCAGGATACGTCACTGCTCTTAATCATGCTCTCCCCAGATACACATTTTACTGGTGCACATTTTTCCACAATTGTTCCAATGTTCTTTCTTATCCTGTCTACATATCTCATATGTTTTCACTATTATTGAAACTGTTATAAATACAATACCCAGTTGCCTTTTCAAACCTTAGGGTGTAAGTCCCCTTTACATTTATAAGCCTAGTGTGCAGGAGGTATTAGGGCCAATTCCTTTCCTCCCAAAGTGGACGTTGAATAGAGGATTGAACCCACAATCATCTTGTGTCGAGCCGACAGACGAACGCTTATACATTACGTTCTTCTTCTTTGCGTTCGTTCTTTACGACCAATTTTAAACACTCTTTGTGATATGTTTGATCTTGCCAAGAATGTATAGTTGCACATTGGTTTGTAGGCCCTAAACGCATAGACTTCTACATGTTTAGGACACATGCATCCGATTTCAGCCAAACCTCATTAATGACTCTTACCACATGCGTGAAGGTAACAGTGGTTCTATTCTTTACACCCCAAATTTGGGCCCAGTAACCACTCGAGCATATATTACGTTAATCCGCCCTACCACTCAAACTGTTAATATGGAGATATTGGTAACTTTCCTCTCTAGTGAATGTTATTACTTAATATGGAGATATTGATACTTTCCTCTCTAGTGAATATCATTACTTAATATGGAGATATTGGTAACTTTTCCCCTCTAGTGAATATCATTACTTAATATGGAGATATTGATACTTTCCTCGAAAAATTCATTCAATTGGAATTTGGTACTTTCCTAGCGAATACATTACTTAATATGGAGATTTTGGGAAATTTCCTTTTAGTAAATTTTATTATTTAATATGGAGATATTGAATTTCCTCTCTAGTGAAATCATTTTAATATGGAGATTTTGGGAACTTTCCTCTCTAGTGAATTCATTACCTCGATTTTGTTGATGTTGATTTTCATATTAAATATCAGAGAACCCAAAATTTTTCTAGAGTTAGTTGGAGGCATCATTTTCTAAGCACAGAAAACTCTAGATAAGTTTGTAGTTGGCTCGACTGAAACTTTTAAATGGTTATTCAATTGTTTTCTGCCCGATGATATGCTTGCTTAATCGTCGATAAAAAAAGCAATTCTTTAAATTCCCCTGGCCCCTTCACCGGTGTTGGCTTTTTTTTAAAAAAACACGCCTGCATATTGTCTTTTTAATCATACCACTAAACCAGATATACGATATTGCCCCCGAGTTTCCATTGTCTCAAGATTTTCGCGGTCACAGACCCGCAGGAGACGAAGCGCATGTCAGAACAAGGATTAAAAAAAATACTACTATAAGCTATTGGAAATTAAAAAAGCTCTCACGTGGGATGAATTAATAATACGTAAGCTTTCCCCTTGTTGACTGGACACAAGGGGGCGTTTAACTCCCCCTAAGCTACACACGCGAGGAAAGGAACCACACCTTCTTCCTGCCCCCAGGGGGTTAAAATCTGACTTCAGATTTATTTTTTTCTTTTACCCCGATCCAGAAGCACTTGGCAGTTTTGGCTTTCGGCGGGCCATGGACACGTCCCCCGGTTCATGCCACGAACACCGTAAACGGGAAATGTTTTTTCGTCATCCTGAAAATTGAACCCCACAAAGGGATAGTCCCCCTATCCAACGCGCTACGAAACGCTGGGCAGACGGGCGACTTCTACTTTAAAAGTCAAACGGCGGGGAAATGTTATTTTGATCAAACCCCCAAAAAGGCAAGATCAAATGGCCTTTGCCTTCTGAAAAAACATGGGTTCGAATGATCGGGAAAAAAACAAGATAATGATCTTTAACTCAAACCCAAAGGCTGCTCTTTTTTTATGGAGCAGAGACATGGAGAACAACTAAGGAAAAAAAGTTGGAATTCATCATAATATTTCGGCAGGATACTACACTGGATGGTATGACATGACTACAAACAAGGGCTAGGATGAACGGGACAACGGCAGGTGGAAAAAGGGAAAAAGGAAGGGGGCAATGGATAGGACACCCCTGAGGTAAAAAAAACATCCGAGACAGCCCCTCCGTGGTTTTGAAAAAAAGGGGGGGGAAACCAGGAACAGGAGACGGGAGTTGGAGAGGAATGCAAGAAAATGGGGGTGAGGGAAGATCGGGAAAGGAGGGCCCAAATGGCGGGCGGGAAATCTTTGTTGGGACCTATGACTTGGGGGGGAAGGGGAAGAAGAAGAAGAAGAAGAAGAAATGCCCCCAAGAGGTCAATAAAGCGTTTAAAGACACGTTCAAGACCTCATTAAAATTTGGTTCTGGGGGCAAGTGAAAATCTCTGATAATTCAGAACGACTTTGCTTATAGTTTTGGGGAACGGTGCAGTATAGATGGGACCCAGAACGCAGCAGCAGAACAGGGGAACCCGCCATTAAAAAAAAAATAAATAATGTTTTCAAAAGGTCGGGGCCCAACCAGCCGCCGTTCTGTTCAATGAATTTTTCAGAGACTCCAGGATTGTTGACGGACCCCGGAGTTGTGGGCAATACTCGACAGAGGGCGTTATTTCGGCGAAATTATATGGCGTACAACTCAGTGCAACCCGTATGGCGTACAACCCGTCTAGCCTTGGGTTTTTTCCCTTTTAAAATATATATATCATCATCACCATGGTTTTAGACCCATTTATATATATATATATATCATCCACACGGTTTTAGACCCATTTAAAATATATATTTTCATCATCACCATCGGTTTTAGACCCATTTATATATATATATTTTCATCACACCATCGGTTTTGACCATTTATATATATATATATATATATATTTTTAAATCATCACATCGGTTTTAACCCATTTATATATATATATTTTCATCATCACCATCGGTTTTAGCCCCCATTTATATATATATATATTTTCATCATCACCTGGGTTTTTGACATTTTATTATATTATCATCCCCAAGAGTTATATATATATATATATATACATATATAAAAACTTTTTCCCTATCATAAAGGTAAATGAATTAGTTAGAATGTATAAATATAGTGTATATAGATTGAAGAAAAAAATTATTTTTTTCAATATAAATATTATAGAAAAATTTCCCAATACCCAATGGACAGATTAAAAAAAAAGAATATCTTTAAGATCTTGAATAGATAAAAACTGATTGATGAGAAAAAAAGTTGAAAAAAGGGAATTTTTTAGATTCTTTTTTCTCTCTCCTTATTTTTTGCTCGGTTTGAAGCCGATCCTCACCATCTCTCGAGTTCATGGGGGATAGGGACATGGACGTGTATAGGACACGGAAGAAAATTAAACCATTTCCCAAGCTTTTTTACCAGAATACTAAAAAAACTCAGGACAAATTCCAGACAGCGAAGTCCCACAAGAGAAAGACCCCGCGTCAACACCCTGTTGCAAAAGGCCCAACTGAGATGGGTCGGTCACGTTGTCAATTGATAAACGCCCCAAAAAACAGTTGATGTTGGCGAGTTTAAGGGGGGACGTTTGCTGGTGGACAGAAAACACGCTTTAAAAGACACTTTTAAAGGTCTCTGAAATCTTCGATATAGACAATCGGGAATTTTTTTCCCAAGATCGCCAAATGGGCCTAACAAAAAAAGGGAACCCTGAATGCGAGAATCATCCTATTTTATCCGAAAAACGAGGGGGAAAAGACAGAGAAACAACACGCACATGTCAAACCCTTTGATTGATGCCCCACCTGTGGTCGGGGATTCTGTTCGGTTGGGACTTCAGTCCCCTCCCCCAAACCCAGAGGGTGCAAAGCCCGTCTGAGATTGTTGTCATATCGCGCGAGGACGGCTATTATAGGATGGTTTTTGTATAAAAAACTTTTCAATAATTTTGCCTGATACGGCTTTTCCCATCTTCACTTCTTTGATTTTTTGCCAAGGTTTTTTTTATATGTTAAACATGAACAAAGACCTACGTTTTATTGTCCTTTCCCCGATGGGACTAAGAACCGTTCTCACCGCCTGAGATCAGGGGAAATTCGAAAAAATCCCGTGTGGCTAACGAGGAGCAAACAAAATATTGTCACCATTTTTAAACCATCGTGGGCCCCCTTGGGGCTACAAAAGTTCCCTCGCGATCTTCCTGTGTGAAAAGTTTGGGCACACATTGATCCCACCCAGGTAGTGATGATGTCCTTTAATCAATTAACGTTTTTGTTTTTTATCCCAAAAGGGGCCGTGTTTTTTCGGGGGTTTTCAAGGGAAGAAAAAATTGTAAATGGCCTAAGCGTCGTGAGGCGACGCCGGTGGGTGATGGGGCCCGCCAGGGGCAAAAATTACCGCTCAACCTACAATGCATGCGTTGAAGCGACATTAGACCCCACGGATGCTACCCAGAAAAAAGCAGCGCAGAAATCGATTTCTGGCTTATTTCCTCTGGATAGCGTACAATCGCTCTTGGAATACATACAAATCACACAGAGTGGTTGAAAAATGGTCGATGTGGGGCTTCGAAGAAGAAGAAAAGAAGAGGCGATGAGGTATGGGGAAAGAAACCACCCCAGTAAAAAAAAGCGCGCAGAAATCGGATGCTGGCCCCGGGCGCAAAAATGGCCAAGTTTGCTTGGGGGAAACATTCAAAACCAAAAAAGGGGGTTCGGGGTCAAAAATATCGAAGAAAAATCAATGGGGGGGGTAGCCGCCCCATGCCGAAACCTAGAAACATCTTGATATTGTTTTATCCGCACCACCATTCTTTGACTCTTGTGGGTCTCAGCATCACACATGACATTATAAATAACGATTTGGGAAAAATAATTTTAGAGGGGAAAAATTCTGGGGGAAAATTGAACTAGAAAGACCAATCGAAAAGGTCATCTAAAAATGACATAATAAGAATAGATCTGGTCTTGATATAAAATATTAATGAATATTATTGGGGGCATTTCGGGTTTTGGATCAAATGATAAAACTAAGATGGAAAACTTGATATAATTTTTTTCTGGGTCGTTGATAGCACGTTCAAACCCGTCCCAAAAAATTGGGGTTCGAGACCAGCTTGGGGCCCAAAAATGACAAGGGACAACCGGTTCACGGTTGGGCAGGTAATCCGATCATTTACTTGGGGGTCCAAGTATAAGTATCTCTGAGCATAGGCGTCCCCATGTTTTTCCCTGGAGGAGCCCAAAAACAAAAAAATAAGTTTACTACCGGGGAAAAGGGGGAAAACCTGATTCGAATTAAACTTTTTTAAAAAACCATTTTCCTGTGGATGGCCGATTTTTCCCATCACATTAGAGAACTGGATAAGGGGCAAAAACCGGGGATTCGTGTCATCACAGGACAATAAATCAACAAATAGTGGACATGGAAAGATGGGGGGAAAAACAATGAGAAACCCCGAGACACAAAAGTAATGACGCAGCAGGCAGAAAAGTTTCTGGTATGCCAAGCCATCCAATGGAAAAAAGATTCCAAAAACTACATTGGGGGCTGAAAAGAAGCAGCTTTATTCATCAGGCCAAAAGATAAAGGCAAACTTCAGACCACCAAAGTTGGGATTCCAAAGGGGTTCCCGGCAAACCCGGGGAGAGGAAATTTAAAAGAAAATGTTCCGACAGAAATTAAAGGAATCTCAACAAGGATGAACGAACGCATACCGAAAACGTCCCTCAGTTTATTGATGAAGAATACCATGATCTCTGGGTCCGGGATCCGGAGGCAGCAGAAAATGCAGGGAAAAATGGAAGAGCAGGAGGTAAAAGAATAGCCAAAAAAAACGCAGAGATGCGATTAAAGTACCAACGGGGGAAAATTTTTACAACTATGATGCAGAAATTCAGAAATGGTGGCAACTGAAAACTGTTGAATACCAGACTGATCCTCAACCGTTGATTTTTGACTGATACAAAATCGCCCAAGCCTCCGTCCGAAAATCCGGTCTGACCCCACTGTCTTTTCAAGCAGCGGGTCGTCTTTCAGTGGATACCCTCTCACTTTTGGAAAACCAGAAATGAAACAGCAGACCAATTGGCAAAGAAGGTGCTGCAGGGGAGAAACCTTTTTCCATTTCCTACCAAAAGAAAAAGGGTGATTAAATCAATAAAACAAAAACAACACAAGACGATTATAATAAAGGCAGATTGGAACAAGTTGTCATTTGTGCCTTAGAACAGGGCACAACGGCTCCGCAGCCCCATGTATACACAATTGAAGATTGGCAACCCGCCATGTGAACATGTGGGCAGGCAACCCGACTGCAGGCACATACTTAAAACTGCCCCGAATATATACACTGAGGCAAACCACTGAAAAAGATCTGGAGGAGCTGCAGAGATAGCTAGAGAAGGAAGACTTGGGGATAATTTGGTTGGGGGCCAATGCCCTAACCAAATTAAATGGGGGGGGGAAAAAAGAAAGACGTTAATTAAAAATTTATTCAGAACAAATTTTCGAGACATATGCCTCATATTATGACATGACCAGGGCCGGGCGCGTATGGGAAGGGGGCCGCATCAGGCGGATGTAAGGGGGGGCTACGCGCTAATCAAAATTACAATTGATGGTTATTTAAAAAAAAAAAAACATTTAAGGGCAATTTCGAAGACTTTCATCATACTTAAAAATAAACCGCACGGTCCTGGGCATGACATACATGACAAGAACGTCTGATAAGATATTAGTCTTGCAACAGCATGTTTATTATGACAGTAAATCCTGTTTTTGGCAAATCACGGTTACTGCTATCTCTAGTATGTATAAGTGAAACACTAATTTCAGGGAAACCCCTTAAAAACAACATGATTACTATTGCCGTCACCTCATGGTCGAATGTATACGTCCCAAAAAAATAAGGGGCGGGGGGCGTTATCTTGATTAATGAAATTGCTTTGTATGGTTATGCTAATCCTCCCAGGAATTTGGTTCAACGTTTTATGTCAAATTTTTTTTTGGGCCATATCTTGGGTTACCGCAGGGGGTTTAATTTTTAATTTGTTTATTTGTTGGTGTTGGCCCCCGTTCTATATAAAAAATATTCGTTCCTATGTTGATAAAACCGTGCCTGGGTTAAATATAGCACCTACAAGCAAACGTGATCGGGCCATCTCTTGCATTATCATTTACAAGAAAAAAATCATCTCATCCTCGACAAATCTATAAATGAAAAAAGGGCGGGATTGAAGAGGGGCCCGATTCGGGATGGCCGGGGATGTTATTAAACGGGTTGTACTCTAGATGAGCAGACAGGGAAGAATGGATTCTATTGGGGACGTTGATCTTAACGATGGTTTTCAGTCCCTTTTGGACGTGCAGAAAGGCCGGGGTCGTCAGGGAGTTTTGTTGGCGGGGAATTGATCCGGTTTTTTTTCCTTCCCCCTTTTCTTAAAGCGCACGGCGCGTATTTTCAATGAAAAAAGGGGGGGTCATACCTGGTCTGTTTTTAAACACGGAATATTAAAAGGGGACTTTTCCAACTAGAAGTAAATTTATCCCTTTTTTTTTCCCAAAAGGTTGGGGTTTAAATTTTAAATTTCCCTTTTTTCAAAAATCCCTAGGTGGTGCCCGGGTCAAATATAAATTGACGGGTTTTAAAAACCCTAGATTTCACCGTGAAAATGTACTAACGGGACAATACTGTTTTGGAAACAAAAAAAAATTCCATATTTAAATAATTGGAGGATATAGGACACCTTGGCAGACCATTGACATATACATTCAGCGGTTCAGGGGGGCAGAGACAGACCCGGAACGTATTGGGGGGTAGTCGGAACAGTTGACAGAAAAAATTGCTGTAAAGGGTGTGTCAGCAAAGAAAAACCCACAGTTAATATTCCAGAGCAGAGTAGAAGAGATACACATACTATCTAGAGAACACAACATTTAAAAAACAGATTGATTAGCGATTCAGAGGCTGAGACAGACCAAGGGGCAGCAGTGTAGAGTCCTGGGGCTTCAACAGTCAATATTTTGCCAGTCAGAAAAGTGAAGAACACACACAAAGATTTGACTATTCAGGAAGTGTAGTTACATCAGATGGGAGATGGGAGAGTACCCCGCGACGGTCTGAGACAATCACAGAGGTTATTAGTCTTATAACAGAACATATGCTTTAGCCCGAGACAACCGTCTCCCCACTCCCGGGGAAATTTTAACCCAAAATAACCACCCATAGAGAAATAGATTAACACCATGTCTGGGAAAAAACCGTCTCCCAAGACTTTAAAAGCAAATCATCGAAGAGATGGAGATTTCCCAGCGGGGCCCGAATTTTTATTTATTGTAGAGAAAGTTAAAGGTTGAAATAGGTATGTTTTTTAAAAAATGTAAATGGAAAATTCTTAAACTTTTGGGTTAGAGAAAATTTTTTTATGTGAAATTTTGTTTATATATAAATTGGTTGTTTTATTTATTTAGTGATGTATTTTTTTGGAAAAAAAAAGGATTTTAATAAAAAATTAAAATGTTACAGACTTGGGTAAGACAGAGTGAGAATGTCGGGATATAATGTTCAGATTGATATGTAGGGGGTTAGAAATTTCCCCGGGGACACAGCCCTCACGGAAAAGGATGAAAGGATAATAGAATATAGAAGACTATATAGGGGAAAGGGGGAAAGAAAGGCTACAATCTTTTTCCCTGAACACTATTACAACTGGTTTCAGCCACAGGTTGAACATTAAAAATCAGGGGTTTTCCCTGAAAACCACAACGGTGCCGTGACACTATTACAAGCTGGGCCGTGACCTAGGATATCAAACACAACTATTCCGCACTCTTTGGGTCCACTCCCATCCGGTGATTTCATTATTTACATCGATGGCTCTGTCAGACCGGGAACCGATCATTCTGGGATTATTCAGCACAACGAAACGGGGGCACACTTCTTTGGGCTGGGGGCTTTGGGGAAAGACGTCAAGCGCCAGGAGATCACCCGCCCAGGGCTCTTCCCGGGGGGGCGAGCAACAAAACATACGATTATCATATCAGACTCGTTAGGCAGGAAACCCCAAGAGAAGTCGCACTTCCAATTCTCTGGCCGTAAAATCCAATGGTACGAGGACTCAAAGCAAGAGTTACAGGAGACAGGTTTCCCGCAATGATCACACTTGGGGGATCTCTCTCTCTCTCTCTTCTTTTTCGATCGTTATTTTTCGCCATTTTGATCATTCTTATTGTGATATATATAGCCTTTTGGTTTTTTACCCATCTTCGTACCATTTGGAGCTCTGGGGCTTGTCCTTCGGTGATGTGTCCCATTTCAACCAGCGTTTACTGTTCGCTCTCCGTCAGCCTTTGACTGTCCCCAGTCGACCTGCAAGGCAGCAAGTTCGGACACATGCATCCGATTTCAGCCAAACCTCCTTACGATATGTCGCCTCTTACGATATGCGTGGCAGGTAACAGTGGTTCTATTCTTTACAACCCCAAATTTGGGCCCCGGTAACCACTCAGGCAACTTGGAGGATCTAAGCTTCAAGTTCCTCTGAAGTCGGCGAGGCTGTCCGTATGGTTGAGGGACACGTCATAACTTTCTTCTGAATTAACAGAGGGAGTTCGAGAGAAGAAGAAGAATGAAGACTCGATAAATATGCTTAAAATGATTGAATCTGGAAGCATGTGTAGAGGGTGGACATCATAAGGAGATCACATCTCAAGCAAATGACTTGGCTGTACACACCTGAACATGTTGGTGTGCAGGGTAACGAACGTGCTGACTTTCTTACAAACATTGCCCGACTCAAGCGGGCAGAAGTATGTACAGAGCCGATATCATCAATGCACGCTCTCAATTATATGACATGGACAAGTCTCAGACGCCGGAACGAGTTCGAGAATTAGGTGTTAAATTTGGACATGAGAGACAGTGTCGTCTTTGTGGTAGAGAGAGAAGATATATTAATCAACTTCTCATTGGTGCGGTGAGCAAATGGACTTTGGGATGGCTGCTGCAGCGGAGGACAGGGCACGAATGGGAATGCCAATGTGCCATGACGTCATTAGATGTTAGTTTTCTTATAGAGGAAGATCTCAGGCTACTTCTATCTTCTAATAGTTCTATTCCATAGACAATACAGACGCCTGTAGTAAAAATATAAACCAAAAATATAAGGAGATATATACTAATGAAATTCTCATGGGTACGGTGAGCAAGTGGGCTTTTGGAGGGCTGCTGCAGCGGAGGACGGAGTACGCATGGGAATGCCCAATGTGCCATGACGTCGATCGCATAATATGTACATATAAACATGTAAAAAAACATATGAAAGATTAATTATCAAAACTTTGAATTATCAAAACGCAAAGTAAAGTAGTTTTACAAAGTAAACCAACAGACGTCATAAACATTTCGACGCTAGACTTTAGCAGACAAAAGATACAGTAAACAAAATGAAAATAAAAGCGTTGAATCTAATAAAATAGACGTGACTCAAAGCGAAATAAATGAAGTAAATGGAGAAAAACTCAAACTATGACCTAGCGGCCCCAGGGATTTAACACATAATATTCGTATGCATCGTAATACAAGTAGTATTGCCTTTCATTCTCGTCTCGTGTTCACATTACTTTCTATTTCCAGTTATTTAATTTTCGTTTATTCCTTCGTCTGCTGCGAGTTATTGTCTGATATCAGATATGTTTCTTAA
>JADZMA010002664.1:0-11374 GCA_020796225.1 Arion vulgaris
GATTCGAGAAGAAAGAGAAGAAGAAGAAAGACATCATATTACAGGGCATTATCAGTAACATAGCAGCGAACCATGAGTTTATAGGTTATCTATCACAGGACAGTTTCTTTTCAGTAAGGGGACATCATGTTATACAAAAATTCCAAGTAACTATACAGCACAAAACATGAACTTGACTTTAACAGTGTTTCCCCAACCAGGAAATTGTAAGCAAAACGAAAGCAAGAGATAGGAGTTTGCCAGTAACATGTCCAATATCAATAGGAGTTAACATCATCCAATAGCTTGTCTGGAGCGGAATTGTTATTTCTCATAGACCAGATATCTCGTTTCTACAGCCGTCATGCTCACATCATGAATCCATATTCTCTGCTTTCTTCTTTATCTTCTCTTTGTCTGAATGTAGCTTTCTATAAGGGTCTTTTCCAACCATTGAAGTCTTTCAAATGTCCAAAATACTTCGATTTTCTCATTCTTATGTGTAGCATCAAACAGTCTTCTTTGATTTTGAGTTTCTTCTGAATTGATATATTTGTTCTCTTCTCTGTCTGTGGTATACGAAGGATTCTTTTGCAATACTTATAAGCATATATACGTTTTTCCCTGCTCTGTTAAATGTCCATGTTTCACACCAATACTTTTGCCACTGAGAAACTGCATGCTCTTAGCATTCTGATCTTTGTTTTCCTTCTAGCTACACAACCATTCTGCTTCTAGTTGTTTAAGACTTTATAAGGCTATGGTTTTTCTTCTTTTGATTTGTTTCATTCCGTTTCCAACTCTTGTTAGTAGTAAATGTACCAAATTATTCAAAAACGTTAATACTTTCTATTTTCTCTCTGTTAATAAAAATTGTAATTGTTATGCTTGTTTTAACAGCTATTTTTGTTTTTGCCACAATGGGATATATATTTTGCTTTTCAATCTTTCTCTTGCACTGTCATTATTAATTTATTAATATTTTTCTGTGCGATGTTGATAGTAACACTGTATCGTCAGCAAATTTTAGTTCAGATATTTCTTTTCCACCGATTATTAAATGATCGTATTGTTCTTTACCGTTATTATTTTCTGTGACATTTCTTTTGAAGCATATATGTTTAACAGACAAGACGACACAATGCAACCTTTTTTTTCACTCCCTATCTTATGTCAAACCATTCTAATGTGCTTTATTACGATATTACAGACGCCATTTGATCACTATACAGTTCTTTCTTTAATGATTTGTGTTCAATTTAATTTGAATCCCATTTTTCAGTATTTTCACAATTTCGATTCTCAGATGCATTTTTATCAAATGCATTTGAGCAATAAACAAACCTTGAGTATAGATCAACATTATACCCTCTAGACCAGAGCTATTCTTGAACAGAGCCATAGATAGATGTATCATTTCGCCGGCTTTAACGCTGATTAGAATTTCAAGAAAAAAAAAAATATTTCTGAATAACAGTATGTTTCAGTTTTTTCGTAAGCAAAATACATTTTTAAATAAAACGTTTTCGTTTTCGAATGTTATTATCTTTATTAATGTTACTATTAATCATACTTTATTGTTATTATTATTACTATTGCAATTGTCACATGGTGCCCGCGTCTCCCTGTCATTAGTCAGATGCCCCTAATATATAAAATTCGGACAGCATTGCTCTTTGATTTTTCTATGATTTACCTCATATTAACTATATAGTTACGTGCATCACTGTTGCATGTCTAAATCAAAGCTTGTGTTATGTAGAAGATTTCTTACATTTTTCTAAAATCTTCCCATAATTAATTTTGGCAAGATTTTGCTTGTGTGGTTCATAAAGGCCACTGTTCTATAGCCAGTAATTAATTTGGTGTCTCATTTGACAGGAACAAAGTTGAAATACAATTCAACATTCTCTCATGTTATGTTATATTATGCGATCGACGTCATGGCACATTGGGCATTCCCATTCGTGTTCTGTCCTCCGCTGCAGCAGCCATCCCAAAGTCCATTTGCTCACCGTACCCATAAGAAGTTGATTACTATATCTTCTCTCTCTACAATGAAGACGACACTGTTTGGCATGTCCAAACGTAACGCCTTATTCTCAAACTCGCTCCAGTGTCTGAGACTTGCCAATGTCACTTAAATGAGAGCGTACCGCATTGATTATATCGGCTTTGTCTATACTTCTGCCAGAGTCGGGGCATTGTTTGCAAGAAAGCCTGCTCGCTCGTTAACCTGCACATGCTATTGACATATTCATGTCAAAATATCAACAGAAAATTGTTAGCAACATGTAACAGAACAAAAATTTCACAAGAAATTTTCAGTCCCAGACTCACAGGACAGTATGCTAGATGAAATTGTTAGTAGAAAAACTCCGGTGCGTCTGTGCTTAGGGGATAGTGATTCGGTATATTAACCCCGACGTCCCGAGTTCGAATCACGCTGCGGACAGTTTTGTGCAAATTGTTTCGCGTGAATTTTTACAAAAGGACGATGGCACCGCCTGTTCAGAAAGCAATGATAAACTACTGAACGTAATAATGCCTAGAAAATCACAAAACAGAGTTAAAAGCTGGGGTTGATTAGCAAAGTCCTATAAAAGATATGCAATTAACTTTTAACTTGCGAAAACTCCATATTAAATGAAGTTATTAGTAACCGAGCATTATATGATATGACGTGTCATAATAACAGGAATTACGATTACAAGAGATAACAATTAACAGGACATTACATTACATAACGTTATCAGTAGTAGGACACCACATTATCGGAAATTATCAATACTATTGTCAGTAGCAAAATGTTATTACAAAATGTGAATAACACGAGAAACACAGAAAATTGTCACTAACAAACACACGACATTTCAGGAGATTATGAGTGACATGATATCATACTACAGGAGATGGTCAGTATCAGGCAATCACACTACAGTAAATTGTCAGTTGTAAGAGAATATGCTGTAGGAATTTATCAGTAACTTATGACATGGGCGTACCATTAACAGGTCATCATAATGTATACATAAAGTAATCACAATATATATGAGACTGCAGTAAAACTATTTGATTGGCGAAACACGTAATCACAAAGTACTGTAGTTTTACAAATTAAAAAACAAGGACAATATACTGCAACGTTTCGACCAACAAGGCCTTTATCAAACAAACGACAACAGGAGTGACGAATTAAAAAAAAACAATTACACATGGACGACTAGAAATGGAGACATTCAAACGTTTCTAATGAAAATATGGAAATAAAAACGACTAACGAAATAAATGTAACACAAAAAACACAAATAAAAACTAGAAATAGGAACAAAGAGAAACAATAAAATAATCAAGTAAATATATAGTTTGAATACATGCAACATATGCACATATAGGTTACAAGGCATGAGAAGAGAAAGTACTAAGAGGCATAGGAATGTAATACGTTGAGCCCACGTGGTCGCAAGGTACAATATAGCGAAATTAACAGATTCTCAAGAGCAAATCGACTGCGATCATCAGAGGAACATGATCGGATGGCTGTGACCTGGACATCGTGAGCTCCCAAATGGCCAGTATCATTGAAATGGTGGCTACAGGGGTCACAGAGCATTGGCACATGTCGCGCAAGTGTTGGGCGAATCAGTCACTGAGTCTCTTGCCTGTCTCACCGATATAAGCCTTGTTACACCGCTTACAGATAATGACATAGATAAGATTACGGACTCGCATGTGAAACCATCTTCAATAACAAACGTGGCTAAAGAAAAAAGATATAGTACGCATCTGTATCACATAAGCACACGTGTTGCAACGCCGACACTGGACAGTGCCAAAATGAGTCTGGATATTGTACTTAAGGCGACTGTGTACCAACTTATCCTTAAGACTTCTGTCCCGTCTGTAAACCACCAAAGGATAGTTGGGGAAGAATGAGCGGGTCTCAGGATCTGACTTAAGGATAGACAGATGAATAAAACATTTTTCACCAGTGAACTATGGGGGTGGAAAGTTAAGATAGGTTTTACTCTGTCAGAGTTAGTAGTCCTATGCTGGCTGGTAAGGGACTGCTGGCAAGTGATTTTCTTAACTCGATGAATACATAAAGTACAAAGTTTTTCAGCATAGTCATAATATCCTACAGCAAGTAAACAGTAACAGGATATCACAATATAATTGTGAAAACGTTAATAATATACGAGTACATCACATTCCACTAAATTGACAGAAATGCTTTATTACTTAACTAAAAAAAAAAAAAAAAAAAGGAGCGGATGACATTTATAGATAGCATAACAATCATCATACAGGAGGTAGCTGGATGTGACTGCGAGATTTAATTTTGTCCGACTTGTTTAGTTTTAGGCTCTGCAGCCATCTGCTGCACTTGTCTACGCTGTCGTCTCCGCCATGGACATAGGTACAATATAAGCGGCGATTAGCACGAACTGCGTAACGTCCACTAATGTGCATAGACGAACCATCGTCCGTCCCACTTGCGCTCTCGTCATCACAAATTTGACTATGAAAATCATCGATAGGCATGTTCATCGGACTGCCGTTGGACTTAGTATAACGTTCATCAGAACGTTGAATATTTTCTTTTCTTAATGGGATCCAGTCATCCAAATGTCCCTGACTGTCCATGGAAAAAACCATAGTTTCACATATGTGGTTGGTTCTGGATAAGTTTGATATAGACGGAGGGAGGTACTCCTCCGCCAGTTTGAAATTTTGAATCAAACTGCGTCATTTGGTCTCTCCTTCTGCTTCCGGGCGTAGACGGGGGAGTTGGCGTACTGGCGGCAGATCTAATCCCACCAGACTCAGCTCTAGGCACATGAACATACAAACTGTTTCTCAACATAGGCGATGTGTGAATAATAATGCCGTCCTTGTCTGTCATGGGTGCCATATCACTGCATAGTGAGTCTTGTGACGTGTTCGCCATTGATGCTAGTTGAGGACAAGAACGGAATCTGTATAAAAAATAAAAACAGAACTTAAAATGGGTAGATCAACAATAAAAAACATATGAAGCCAAAGTGAGATTTAATATTTTGTTGTGTTTTTGTTTTTGTATAAACAAATTATGTAAAAAATAATACTAGCTTGCAAAATAATTGTGTTAATAATATTGTTACCATTCCTGTAAAATTAACTAAATCTTATTTGTAAATCTCAGACGTATGCCTTGATTAATGTGACCTACAAGACTTTATATCCGTCGCAATATAAATATATTTTAGTACCAAAAAGTGTTAAAAACACACACTAGAATGTTGTCAATTAATGGTTATAGGAAACAATATTTTAAACACATACTTTGTCTAACAAAACTACACTAAGCTAACGTTGTATTATTCAATTAGAGGAAAAATTTAAACATTCTGCCAATGCTATCAGTATACAATCATTTATGTAATTGTCTCGTATTTCTTCAGAATATAAGGTACACTGTGTACATTTTGAAATTCACAGAATAGAGACTCAACAGGAACAAATAGTGGTGTTTATATGTCATCCAAGTACGTGAGGATTTGTGTCTGCTTTTCAAATATCTTCACGAATCTTATCACATCAATCCCTATTATTTACGCGTTTTCCATCTGTCTACTATGTCTATGGTTTCCATTGAATCGTTGATAACGTACACAAGTAGGGACGAAAACAAAATGGTTTATTGTCTGTCTATTCTTAGATGTTCACTATTTATTCTTCATCTGTGTTCTCACTAGATTGGGATTTCGGATTTTCTAATAAAGGCAGCCGTCTACCTCAGATTATCAGCCACACCATATAGTTTATCTTGGACGCTGGTGTAAGTGGGCCACCTCTTTCTTCTCAGGTCTGCATACTGGGGGCAATTCTGTAGGATATGTTAATATATTTTTCTGTCGCTCCCTTGCTTTTCCTCCCGTGTGATCTCCCGTAGTTAGTTTTGGCCCCCCTCGTGATGGTAGGTCTGACATTCTTACTGTGTGGCTAAATCTCCGAGGCAGATCGGCGACCGTAGAATCCATTATCCCATTCCACATTGTGAGGAGTCGTTGCACCATGTTATGTGCCTTACGGTCTGGTGCATTCGTTTTCTGCAAGCATTTGTTTCGGTTAGCATTCCCTAGCCTTTGATTGCTACATAACCGTCCCGCAAAGCAGCGGATCGATGTTTTCAAAACATAGCGGCGGTGACGCGTGTGTCGGCGCGAACTCTATCCGTCAGCATCTAGATAAGAATGGAAATAAAACACCACAAAAACACCTAATCCTGTTTTAACTATAGAATATGAGCACTCCGTGCGAATATTTTTAATCCAATGCTCAGAATTGAAACAAAATACCCGAATTTTACGAGCGCCGTCACTTTACACAACATTCGGCCGCCATCTTGAAAACCTCGATCCTACTGTTTATTATCATAAATATCGTCTACTGATACATGTCGGATCTAGGAAGAGATTTAAAAAAAAACACATTGGTTACGATGATTAAATCAACGTTTCTACATCGTTCTCTGAACTTAATAAGCACGTAATGTTCTAACGATAGCTCTATATTACTTATGACCAACATGCCATTCAAAAAAATCTGGATGAGTTCAAATCTGTACTATAAACTTGCTAAGCTGACTAATTACATTTGCAGATTGATGTTCACACAAAGTGTGATTACATGGATGCCTCGGATGCCCAATAAACGCATCCTAAAACAGTTGATGTATGGCGAGCTTGAAGGGGCAGACGTTCTGCTGGTAGATAGAAAAAACGCTTCAAATGTATTCTTAAAGTGTCTCTGATAGGCTTTGATATAGACACCACGTGCTGGGAATCCCTTGCGCAAGATCGCCACATGTAGAGCTGCAACAATACATGAGGAACTCGCATAGCTGAGAATCATCGTGCCGTTGAGGCACAGAGAAAACCAGCTGCGCGAAAAAAAAGAACACACAACACGCACATGTCTAACCTTTATCATGTATGCCCCACCTGTGGTAGGGATTGTGTTCTAGGATTGGACTCTATATTCATTTCCTCACACACCATAGAGGTGCAGCAGCACACGTCCAAGACTGTTGTCATCATCGCTTGCGTTGGACGGCTATTATTATTATTATTAATTACATGAAACTCTAAAAATAGAATACGCCGTGACACCTCGACAAAATTCACATCTTTAAATCAGTTCTGTTCGTGATTACAGTGACGTATATACTAAAAAGAGAATAATCGTTAAGATCCCCCACTCCACCACCCCCTTCCCGAAACAGGCGAGCTCATAGGTTGCAACAACTTGAGAGGGACCACTCTATTACCAGTAATGACAGATTTTTTGCAAAATCACTCTCAGTAAAATCAACAGTGCATTGAATACAACACTGAGAGAGAAACACGCTGGTTTCAGACCTAGGAGAAAATGCTTACACCAAATAATTACAAGTTTAATCTTCGAGAAACATATTAAGAAACAGCAACCACTTATCTTAAATGTCATCGCTTTTAAAAAAGGCGTTTGATAGTCTACAGTAGTTAAATGGACAGTAAACAAGTGATAAGTGCCTCGGGTAAAAAAAAAACCTTACCAAATACATGGTTCGAACTCCAAACATTTTTTTCTAACGGCATCCATTGCCTAGCTATACAGACAAACATTTTTCTAACGGCATCCATTGCCTAGCTATGCAGACAAACATTTTTCTAACGGCATCCATTGCCTAGCTATGCAGACAAACATTTTTCTAACGGCATCCATTGCCTAGCTATGCAGACAAACATTTTTCTAACGGCATCCATTGCCTAGCTTATGCAACAAACCATTTTTCTAACGGCATCCATTGCCTAGCTATGCAGACAAACATTTTTCTAACGGCATCCATTGCCTAGCTATGCAGACAAACATTTTTTCTAACGGCATCCATTGCCTAGCTATGCAGACAAACATTTTTCTAACGGCATCCATTGCCTAGCTATGCAGACAAACATTTTTTTCTAACGGCATCCATTGCCTAGCTATGCAGACAAACTTTTTTTCTAACGGCATCCATTGCCTAGCTATCAAAAACATTTTTCTAACGGCATCCATTGCCTAGCTATACGAAAACATTTTCTAACGGCATCCATTGCCTACCCTATGCAGACAAACATTTTTTCTAACGGCATCCATTGCCTAGCTATCAGACAAACATTTTTTCTAACGGCACCCATTGCCTAGCTATGCAGACAAACTTTTTTTCTAACGCATCCATTGCCTAGCTATGCAGACAAACATTTTCTAACGGCATCCATTCCCCTGCTATGCAACAAACATTTTCTAACGCATCCATTGCCTAGCTATGCAAAACAAACATTTTTTCTAACGGCATCCATTGCCTAGCTATGCAGACAAACTTTTTTTCTAACGGCATCCATTGCCTAGCTATCAGACAAACATTTTTTCTAACGGCATCCATTGCCAAGCTATACAAAACAAACATTTTTCTAACGGCATCCATTGCCTAGCTATGCAGAAAAAACATTTTTCTAACGCATCCATTGCCTAGCTATCGAACAAACATTTTCTAACGGCATCCATTGCCTAGCTATGCAACAAACTTTTTTCTAACGGCATCCATTGCCTGAGCTATGCAACAAACATTTTTTCTAACGGCATCCTTTTGCCTGGCTATCCAGACAAACTTTTTTTCTAACGGCATCCATTGCCTAGCTATGCAGAAAACATTTTTCTAACGGCATCCATTGCCTAGCTATGCAGACAAACATTTTTCTAACGGCATCCATTGCTAGCTATGCAGACAAACATTTTTTAACAGCATCCATTGCCTAGCTATGCAACAAACATTTTCTAACGCATCCATTGCCTAGACTATGCAGACAAACATTTTTCTAACGGCATCCATTTCCTTAGCTATACGAACAAACATTTTCTAACGGATCCATTGCCTAGCTATGCAGACAAACATTTTTCTAACGGCATCCATTGCCTAGCTATGCAGACAAACATTTTTTTCTAACGGCATCCATTGCCTAGCTATGCAGACAAACATTTTTCTAACGGCATCCATTGCCTAGCTATGCGACAAACATTTTTCTAACGGCATCCATTGCCTTACTATGCAGACAAACATTTTTTTCTAACGGCATCCATTGCCTAGCTATGCAGACAAACATTTTTCTAACGGCATCCATTGCCTAGCTATGCAGACAAACATTTTCTAACGGCATCCATTGCCAAAGCTATGCAGACAAACATTTTTTTCTAACGGCATCCATTGCCTAGCTATGCAGACAAACATTTTTTCTAACGGCATCCATTGCCTAGCTATGCAGACAAACATTTTTTTCAACGCATCCATTGCCTAGCTATGCAGACAAACATTTTTCTAACGGCATCCATTGCCTAGCTATGCAGACAAACATTTTCTCGGCATCCATTGCCTAGCTATGCAGACAAACATTTTTCTAACGGCATCCATTGCCTAGCTATGCAGACAAACATTTTTTTCTAACGGCATCCATTGCCTAGCTATGCAGACAAACATTTTTTTCTAACGGCATCCATTGCCTAGCTATGCAGACAAACATTTTTCTAACGGCATCCATTGCCTAGCTATGCAGACAAACATTTTTCTAACGGCATCCATTGCCTAGCTATGCAGACAAACATTTTTTCTAACGGCATCCATTGCCTAGCTATGCAGACAAACATTTTCTAACAGCATCCATTGCCTAGCTATGCAGACAAACATTTTTTTCTAACGGCATCCATTGCCTAGCTATGCAGACAAACATTTTTTTCTAACGGCATCCATTGCCTAGCTATGCAGACAAACATTTTTCTAACGGCATCCATTGCCTAGCTATGCAGACAAACATTTTTTCTAACGGCATCCATTGCCTAGCTATGCAGACAAACATTTTTCTAACGGCATCCATTGCCTAGCTATCAGACAAACATTTTTCTAACGGCATCCATTGCCTAGCTATGCAGACAAACATTTTTCTAACGGCATCCATTGCCTAGCTATGCAGACAAACATTTTTTTCTAACGGCATCCATTGCCTAGCTATGCAGACAAACATTTTTTTCTAACGGCATCCATTGCCTAGCTATGCAGACAAACATTTTTTTTTAACGGCATCCATTGCCTAGCTATGCAGACAAACATTTTTCTAACGGCATCCATTGCCTAGCTATCAGACAAACATTTTTCTAACGGCATCCATTGCCTAGCTATGCAGACAAACTTTTTTTTCTAACGGCATATAGCATTTTTAAGGCACCATTCCAGTATGCAGACAAACATTTCTAACCATCATTGTACATGAGAAAACATTTTCAACGGATCCATTGCCTAGCATGAAAAACATTTCTAAGCATCCTTGCTAGCAAATAAGACAAACATTTTCTAAAAACCTTCCTACATGCGACAAACATTTTTCTAACATCCATTGCTAGCTCAACAAACATTTTCAACGCATCCATTGCTAGCTATGCAGAAAACATTTTTTAACGGATCATTGCCACTATGCAGACAAACATTTTCTAACGGCATCCATTGCCAGTCAGACAAACATTTTTCTAACGCATCCATTGCCTAGCAAAGGACAAACATTTTTCTGGCATCCATTGCCTAGCTATGCAGACAAACATTTTCTAACGGATCCATTGCCAGCATGCAGACAAACATTTTTCTAACGGCATCCATTGCCCTTGCAGACAAACATTTTTTCACGGCTCATTGCCGCTATGCAGAAAAATTTTCTAACGGCATCATTGCCTGCTGCAACAAACATTTTCTAACGGCATCCATTGCCAGCTATCAGACAAACATTTTTTTCTAACGGCATCCAGCTAGCATGCAGACAAACATTTTCTAACGGCATCCATTGCCTAGCATGCAGACAAACATTTTCTAACGGCATCCATTGCCTAGCATGCGCAACATTTTTTTAACGGCATCCATTGCCTAGCTTGCAGACAAACATTTTCTGGCATCATTGCCTAGCATGCAGACAAACATTTTTTTGCATCCATTGCCTAGCATGCAGACAAACATTTTTCTAACGCATCATTCCTAGCTATCAGACAAACATTTTCTAACGGCATCCATTGCCTAGCTATGCAGTAAAATTTTTTCTAACGCATCCATTGCCAGCTATCAGACAAACATTTTCTAACATCCATTGCCACCTGCAGACAAACATTTTTCTACGGCATCCATTGCTATTCAGACAAACATTTTTTAAGCATCCATTGCCTGCTGCAGACAAACATTTTTCTAAATCCATTGCCTAGCTATGCAGACAAACTTTTTAACGGCATCCATTCCACTATGCGACAAACATTTTTCTAACTATTGCTAATGCAGACAAACATTTTTACGATCCATTGCTAGCTA
>JADZMA010002665.1:0-11374 GCA_020796225.1 Arion vulgaris
GGGGTTTTTCACATTATAAACGCATGTGGTATTTTTCCACTTATAAACGCATGTGAAAGGGTATCCTTTCCCCACATTAAAAACGCATGTGCAAGTATCCTGTTCCATTATAAACGCTGTGCAAGGTGTCTATTCCACATTATAAACGCATGTGCAAGTATCCTTTTCCCACATTATAAACGCATGTGCAGGTACCCTATTCCATTATAAACGCATTGCAAGGTATCCTATTCACATTATAAACGCATGTGCAGGTATCCTATTCCATTATAAACATGTGCAAATTGTCCTATTCACATTATAAACCATGTGCAAGGTATCCTATTCCATTATAAACGCATGTGAGGTATCCTATTCACATTATAAACCCATGTGCAAGGTGCCCTGTTCACATTATAAACGCATGTAGGTATCCTATTCCACATTATAAACATGTGCAAGGTATCCTATTCCACATTATAAACGCTTGTGCAGGTGTCCTATTCCAGAGGACTGTCAGCATTCGTTTTCCTGGGCTTCAAAGAATCGAGGCCAGCACTGGACAGATGACTTCGGTGTCAATCATTTCTTTCAAACTTGTTCCTGCTAGATACCGTAAGGTTAACATATCCCACCAAACAAATTTACGTTATGTTACTTGACCTTTCAATAAAAAAAACTATGTATTGTGGTTCTCTTACACGATCTTGTTACAAGCACGTACAAACACACACACACAAACGTCCCAAAACTGCGAGCCGGATGATTTATTTTTCCAATTCTGTTGTCCTCTTCTGGCTAGCCAAACGTAGTCTTCTTACTTAATGGAATATATTTGTTTTTTTTTTTTTTTTGGGGGGGGAAAAGATTTGGGAGGGTTTGGGAGGAGAGGTGATTTGGGGGAGGATTTGGGAGGAGGGTTTGCTGTCTCATGTGCAGTTACTGGTTTTTGGTTACTAAACTGACGTCATTGCACTCAGGCAGACCCATGGTGTTCAGTCTCCTCAGCATAGCAATATCGAAAAGTATGATACTGATAGTTCCCGTGCAGTGATGGTAGGGAACCTCTCACTCTGCCTCTCAGGCATCAGCGAGAACAACAGGTAACTCCCAACGCATCGATGCAGCAAGATTTTCAGTGTCCTTATCAGCAGACAGTCGGAAGAGCAGTTGTGTCCCACCACTAAACCGGGAAATCAGGGTGGCTGTTTCAACTCGTAATTGGGGCCCAACGCTGGGTTGATTACCTTGATATGCAGAAAAGGACTCTAGGCTGTGGAAATATCCCACTGCATTGTGGGAGAATCGGGAGAGGCAAAGGCTGTGGAAATATCCCCACTGCATTGTGGGAGAATCGGGAGAGGCAAAGGCTGTGGAAATATCCCCCCAAACTGACATTATTGGGAGGGAATCAGGAGAAAGGCTGTGAAATATCCCCACTGCTTGTGGGAGAATCAGGAGAGGCAAAGGCTGTGGAAATATCCCCACTGCATTGTGAATCGGAGGCAAAGGTGTGGAAATTCCACTGATGGGAGTGGGAGGCAAGGCTGTGGAAATATCCCCAGCATTGTGGGAGGTGGGAGAGGCAGGCTGTGAAATATCCCACTGCATTGTGGGAGGAATCGGGAGAAGGCAAAGGCTGTGGAAAAAACCAGCAGAAAATTCGGAGAGAACTGAAAACGGACTGCATTTGGATCATGTGATATCTACTGCATTTGCAGACAACTGGATATCCGACGTCGTAGATTGCAGTTGTTCATGATTCGGGATCAGCGAAGTCGCAGAGGGTAGTTGACAATGAAATCAAGTTGAAATATCATAAAAATGTTACCACGTATTGGCAGAGAACTTCAATATATATATATATGTATATACGATATAGTAACAAGTGTATCTGATGTATGCGGCGTTACAATTCCACTGCTTGTATTACTTATCATCCGTCATCCATCTTTCAGGGTCAAGCTTGAATAACGCATATAAACGCTTAAATCTGAGTTGGATCAGAAGTATCCATAACAGAATATTCGTAGTGTACTCTGTATGTATGCCGCGCTTACACTACATCTTCCACGCTGTATTATTTATCGATCTCATTCATCTTTCATAGGTCAACTGATAACAATAAATGCTCACAGATTGGTTCAAATATTCATATAGCGAATATACGTATGTGTATCTGTATGTATGTATGCGCGCGTTCACACGTCTTCCACGCTGTATTATTTATCATCCGTCATCCATCCTTCATGGTCAACTGAATAACAATAAACCGATCACAAAGTTGGGTGTCAAGAAGTAATTCATATACGAATATACGTATGTGATCTGCATGTATGTATGCGCGCGTTCACATCTTCCACGCTGTATTATTTATCATCCGTCATTCATCTTTCATGGTCAACTGAATAACAATAAACCGCTCACAAAGTTGGGTGTCAAGAAGTATTCTTATACGAATAACGTATTTTATCCAACAAATAAAGACAGTCAGAGCACAAGTAAACACAAGCGTCAGAGTAGGTCAGGATTCGGTGAAGCCCATTATTTAGTGTGCTAGAATTAATCATAAAGTATTCAATTTATGTATTCAATGTGTTCAATTTTCGGGTACAGTGTATTTTCCCAATCTTACTTAATTCTCTTCATTTCTTATGGCACACATGGCATTCTAGAAGGACTCATCGCTTCCATGTATTTGGTGTCTCGAAGTGCGTGGACCGATATCAGAGATAATACTTTCGTGAAAATGCTTTCGTCGTCCATTGTGCTCATCCATTTTATTATGTCTTTTTGTTACGGGAGAGGGCACTTTCTGTAACTATTTTCCATTTGTTGTTCAGTGATAACTGTTCATACGGATATGTCAAGATTCATTCTTATAATACTCATATTCTTATAATATAATATTCTCATATTATTGTGTTCATTCTCACATTACAAAAGTAGTTGCTCAGAACTACCTCTCTTTCTGTCGTTCTCTGTCTTCCCCTCCCATTGATTTTCCCAGCTGTCTCTATATGTTTCTAACCCTCATCCTTTCTCATTCATGACATTAAACTCATGATTACTCTTTCTTATGTTAGAAGTGAGTTTTATTGCATAATTTACTTCTTTCAGCTTATTAACAGTTATTTAGCAGTCCATGTGAGTCTCGCTGGATGATACAGTCATCGAACATATCTAATTGAAGTGTCTTCTTCTCGTTCTTCCTGGCAGTGATTAGTTATGTTGTGAGACACCTGAAAATGGAATCATCAAGAGGAAGGGCAGACCAGAAAAGATGGATTGATGGAGTTACAGATATCTTAAAACTCACAATATTACGATATCAAGCGACTATTTCGAAACCGATCATCAGTTACACCTGCCACGCCTAACGGTAAGCAGAAAGACAAATGAAAAAATAATCAAAAAGTAGACTTGAGGCCTCTGAGAAAGATAGGTACAATGCTTTTCCTCGCTACGTGCCTTCTTTTGTGGACTGCCCATACTTGGTGCCTAAAGACTAATAAGTGAGACATGACTGCAATATATGTATAGTATCTTGTTGATCGTGACCTCTGGGACAGACCTCAGTCTTGTCCATCTGGAACTTCTTGTATATGTGACTCCGGAGTCTGTTGTAACCCATCCAAAGTTTGAAGTTTGCTTTCGTGTGGGTGCGTTTATTGGATCAGCTGGGTATTATCAGAATTGCTTTCCTCCATTGTCTTATAATAGCTGTGAAGTCATGCGAGACGCCTGGTGGCAGGTGATCAAGTGATATGGCTCTAGGCAGCCTGATAGTATTGATTGGTTAAGAAGGTTATTGAAAAGTAAGCACTTATCCCATGTTTTCTCTAGTCCAGAGAGTTTAACAGCGTTGTGTCTTTCGTGTTACTTCTCAAAGAGCATCAGATGTTTTCTTTTACAACCTTTCAGCGGATAACCTTCCATATGGTGCTGATGCAAATTAATCTTAGGTACTCAAAGTTACAAAGAATAGCACGCGCAAATAAAATCACGAGTGATGCGTCGCAAATAATACCTGTTTGTAGTGTCTCAACTTTGAAAAGGTTGGTACACACTATCTTTATAAAACAGTAATTCTCAAATACTCTATCACGATCATCACCACGCTCTGGTGTGTGTGTGTGTGTCGTGTGTGTGTTGTGTGTGTGGGCGTGTGGACGTGGGCGTGTGGGCGTGCGCGTGGGCGTGTAGGCGTGCGCGTGTGTATCAGTAGACAACACTTAATTTAAGAACGAAATAGGTTAAGTCTTCAGTGGAGTACAGAACTATTATACGAGTATACGTGGATATAGTCAGTCATGTGATTCCTAATGATAAAACGTTGAGAAGAGATACTATGAAAGAGCATCACAAAAAATAATGCCTAATTTTTAAAAGTACACACTATTGAAGCAAAGTACCTAGTGAAGCAAAAGTACACACTATTGAAGCAAAGTCACGCTAGTGAGCAAAAGTACACACCATTGAAGCAAAAGTAAGTTGCTTATTAAAAGTAATTAGAATGCAAGCATATGTTTAAGACTGTCTTGAATATGATACACTGAGATAAACTCCCGGTCCATTGAAACAACACTGGATAGAAACTTGAATGCCTCTGTTAAGCTACAAAGACAGTGAAGTTTATACAAGAGACAACATTGAGTATATAGACAGAAATAAGAAGCGATAAGTAATACAAGAAGAAATATGATATATTAGGAATATAGATCTCTCCAGAAAGAACTCAAAATCAAAGAAAACTGGCTGATGCTACAAATAAAAAGGAGAAAATTGAGATATTTTGGACATATAAAAAGACATGAATGGCTGGAGAAGACCATCATGGAAGGAGACATACCGGCAAAGAGAAGAAAAGGAAGACCACGGAAAGATGGATTCAGGATGTAACTGATGGTTTGAACATGACGGCTGCAGAGGCAGGACATCTGGCCTATAGGGAGAGAAATTCCGGAGGACTGTTGGGGTAACAAAGTTCTGCTCAGGACAAGCTATTTGATGATGATGATGATGAGGAATATGGGTGATGTTCGTATTGTTCTTTGATCAATAGCATAGACTGACGATGTCAACATCGAAACCCTTTTGCTTTGACATATTCCATTTTAAATGAGGATCAGACAGAGATCACTCGTTGGCAAAGCAATTTAAATATATATATATACATGTATATATATTTGTATTGGACCCTACCTGTCAGGACCGCAACAAATAAAACCAGTACAGTTGAACGGGAAGTTCCGAGTGTCTCATGCATTCGGCGAGAGCTGCTCGGAACTTGTTTTAGTTAAAAGAGTGTGTATTTCCGTTTTAAAACTCAATTCTCTGGTTGCAATCAAGTTTGGTACTACCTTTCCTATATGTGATACAATAGCTGGTTTCCTTTGGGTTTCCGTCAGAATTAAAAAAAGAACAATGAAGAATATAAAAAACGTGGAATATATACATTTGACTTTCTGATGAGAATTGTGAAGAACAGAATAACAATGAAAATAGGATTATATATTTCCTGAGTAATGATAACACATGATTTCGAATTATTGCAAATTAGTTCATACTCTAACCAGTGGTTTGTTTCTTGGTGGGATATAATCCAGCTACCTCTTGGTTAATGCCCTTTGACTAAATTCTATACAGTGCTGATTTGACATTGAGCATCTAGGATGTCTGTAGATTTAAACCCCATCCAGGTGGGAACCCAGAACACAAAGAAAATATCAATGGAGAAACAAGTTGCGGATATGGTTTCCCAAGATGATGTAGTCGGAGAAGGCTCATGCTCTTTCCCAAGCCACCTGTTTTTTTTTATATTTTTTTAAATTCTTATCCATCTTAAAGTCTATTCGCTTGTGTTTTTGCAGGGCCCCAGAATCAAGAATATTAACACTGCGACCTAAAAGGCATGTCGTCGAGGCACTGAGGTAGCACCTGTGCTTCCTAGTAAATAAATAGTGTCACAGAAATCGATTCGGCCTCAATTAGGCCATAACACACAGTAACTATCGTGCAAAGCTCAGATCACATAGAATCATAAAAGTTTACTTTAACTTTAACAAATGATCGATTGAAGCGTTCGATGAAGAAAAGTATATTAGGAATAGTGTATTAAATATCATTGTTCTTTGCCCAATAGCGACAATGTATGATGTTTTCTTTGCCCAATAGCCCCAAATTATGATTTTTTCTTTGACCAATAGCGCACAATGTATGATGTTTTCTTTGATCAATAGCGCACAATGTATGATGTTTTCTTTGACCAATAGCCAATATGATGTTTTCTTTGACCAGCACCCACGATAGTATGATATTTTCTTTGACCAAAGCGCACTTTGATTTTCTTTGACCAATAGGCAATGTATGTGATTTTCTTGCCTAGCAGCCGTATGCATATTTTCTTGACAATAGCGCACAATTATGATATTTTCTGACCAATAGCGCACAATGTATGTTTCTTTGATCAATAGTACCAATGTATGATTTTTCTTTGAAATAGCGCACAATGTATGATTTCTTTGACCAGCAGCACGATATATATGATGTTTTTCTTTGACCAATAGCGCACAATGTATGATGTTTTCTTTGACCAGAGCACTGATAGTGTGTTTTCTTTGACAATAGGCACTGTCTGTGATGTTTTCTATTGACCAGCAGCATTGACATTATTTTTCTTTGATCAATAGCTTTCACATGTATAAAATGTTTCTTTGACTAATAGCGCACAATTATGATTTTTCTTTGACCAGCAGACAATGTATGATATTTTCTTTGATAATGACACAATGTATGATGTTTTCTTTACCATGCACACCGAATGTATGATTTTTCTTTGACCAATATGCACTAATCTTGATGTTTTCTTTGACTAATAGCGCACAATGTGATGTTTTCTTTGACCAATAGGCACTGTATGAATTTTCTTTGACCAATAGCACAATGTGAGAAAGTTTTCTTTCCAATGCTTGTCAATGTATGGTTTTGCTTTGACCAAGCGCACAATGTATGATGTTTTCTTTGACAATAGCGCACAAGTATGATGTTTTCTTTGATCCAGCGCTGTGTATGATATTTTCTTGACCAAAGCGTCAGTATGATGTTTTCTTTGACCTGTAGCACCTGAATATATGTTTTCTTTGACCAAATTGCGCATAACTGTATGATATTTCATTGACCAATCAGCGCACAATATATGATTTTTCTTTGACAATAGCGTACAATGTATGAGTAGTTCTTTGACAACAGCGCATTAATGTATGATGTTTTTCTTTGACCATAGCGCACAATGTATGATGTTTTCTTTGACCAATAGCGCACAATATAGTGATGTTTCTTTGACCAATAGCGCACAATGCTATGAATGTTTTTTTACAGCAGGCACATGTGATGATGTTTCTTTGACCAATAACGCACAATGTATGATGTTTTCTTTGACCACAGCGCACGATAGCATGATATTTTCTTTGACCAATAGGCACTGTATGAGTTTTCTTTGATCAATAGCGCACAATGTATGATGTTTTCTTTGATCAATAGCGCACAAATGTATGATTTTTTCTTTGACAGCAGCGACATAATGATATTTTCTTTGAACAATAGCGCACAATGTATGATATTTCTTTGACCAATAGCGCACAATGTATGATGTTTTCTTTGACCAATAGCGCACAATGTATGATGTTTTCTTTGACCAATAGCGCACAATGTATGATGTTTTCTTTGACCAGCGCACAATGATGATATTTTCTTTGACAAGCGCACGATATGGATGTTTTCTTTGCCCAGCGATAGATGTATGATATTTTCTTTGACCAATAGCCACAATGTATGATGTTTTTTTGACCACAGCGTACAATGTATGATTTTTCTTTGACCAATAGCGCACAATGTATGATATTTTCTTTGACAATAGCCACAATGTATGATGTTTTCTTTGAACAATAGCGCCACAATGTATGATGTTTCTTTGACAATAGCGCACAATGATGATGTTTTCTTTGACCAGCACCCTGATTATGATGTTTTATTTGACCAATAGCGCACAATGTATGATGTTTTCTTTGACCAATAGCGCACAATGTATGATGTTTCTTTGAAATAGCGCACAATGTATGATGTTTTCAACAATACGCATTATTTTTACTTCATAATATGTTTCTTGTCCCTTAATTAAGACTGAGTCGACCTGAAGCAACATTGTAGCAACAAAAATCCTACTTTCACTACAGAATTTGTCTAGAGTCAGTAACTATCTCCTGATAATGATAAACATATGTGATGCTCTAGACATGTAACAAAAAGTTGATAGCAAAGATAATGTTATGTCTTGAGTAACTGTGTCCCTGCATTAGATTTCAGTAACAAGAACACAGTGTTATTTTCCTCCTAGTCCTCAGTGATCTTCTGTACAGAACAACAATTCTCATCTAACATAATATTAGTCTGCAACTCTTCTGATATCACTATAACCTTTTGTTAAATCTAGATCTCTTAAATACAGGTATATTTTCCTCGTCTCTCTCCTTTATATTGATATCTCTTACCATTTACTCATACAAAATATTATATATATTATATCGATATATATTATTATAGGGTGCATTAAAAGTAATGCCTCCAAGTCCATAACTTTGTTAATAGTGTTCGGAGGCAATTGACACGATATCAGAATAAAGTATATGTAATGTGTTTCAGGACAGTAAGTGTCAAGTCTGGAATGTTGCCATGCGCACAACATTATCAAGATGGCGTCATACATGAAAATTCGGTTGAAGCAAAAGCTGTGATTAGATTATGCGGCCGAGTTGTGTTCCCATCGACATGCATCGGAGAATGAGAGCGGTATATGGTGACGCCTGTGGATGTGAGCACTGTTGGAGGTGGGCAAGGACTGTTAAAGGCGACAATCCAGCGACGACGACCTTGCATGATCAGGCTCGCAGCGGACGACCAATTACAGCAGTGGATGAACAACACCAAGCTCGCGTGGACGAACTGATTCATGTCAATCGCCGCATCAAGCAAAGAGATGTCGCTACAATGGGTGAAATTTCGACTGAACGAGTACATCCACATTGATTCGTTATTGCGGGTATAGGAAAGTTTGTACAAGATGGGTCCCTCGCGTGGCACCGAAATGAAACATCGCGACATCGGCGTGTCAGGACACCTGATGCGATGAACGAGAAGGCGATGACTTGTCTGCGAATTGTCGCTGGCGATAAGTCATGAGTGCATCATTACGACCTGAAAACAAGTGCAGTCTTGGAATACAGGCACAAACTCACCACCCAAAAAATTCAAAACTGTCGCGCAGCGGAAAAGTTTGATGACCATTTGGGACTGCCGGGACGTAATCCGCAGAATTTTGGAACGCGGGAATACTGTCAATTCCGTCGGTATATGAAACGATGAAGAAACTGCAGGCAAGGGCTCTACGTGTTCGTCCTGAAACACGCAGTCCTTCAACATAACAATGATCGTCACACACCGGTGAACAAACAGCGGCGCATTAGAGCGTCTCAGTACCAACATTTTAGCGCACCCACCAAAAGCCCCGATTTGGCACCTTGTGACTTTTCCTGTTCCCAAAGCTCAAGGAACATCTCAAGGGAACAGATATGCTTCTGACGAGGATGTGGCAGCAGATGTGCGTACCTGGCTCGTGAAAAAACATCATATTTTTCTTCGACGGGATACAACAACTAGTTCGACGTTGGCGTGTGTGTGTGGAACGTGGAGGTGACTATGTCGAAAATAATGACTATTGTGTAGTGAACATCTCAAGCTTTCTGAAAATGTATGTTTCATTTGTAAATTATGTATATTAACAAAGTTATGGACTTGAGGCATTACTTTCAATGCGCCCTCGTATATATATTATAATAATAATAATTTCTCTCGTACCGTTATACGTTACATAGGGCCTGCAAGTAATCTTTCCATATCGCTCTATCCCGGCAACTCGCTCAATCTCCTACATGGAACTGAGACCAATATTTCTTGCCTCTCTCAGCAAAGTTCGTATCAGGGTCTCCTTAGGTCGTCCTCTCTTTCTTGAACCCTTTGCATCCACTTCAATGCCTGCTTTGATATTTGTTGATCATTTTCCTCAAAGATTATATATCTCATCTTCTCTTTCTTATAACAGTTGTCACTAGTGGTTGACCAGACATATTCTGATTTCATCACTTCTCCTGAATTCGTTCCATTTTATATTCATTATTTTTCCAAGACATCTATTTTCAAATGCATTCAACTTGCTTTCTATATCTTTAGTCATTTTCCAACTCTCCTAGCATATGTTAGATTGATACAACAATATATATATATACATATATCCGCAAGCACGCAAACCACACACAATCAGCTTCCACACACGTTACTGCTTTCTCATTTCTATTGAACTTTCTACCAAAACTGTGATGCTCCAAAGCTAAACAAAATACAACAAACCAGCACTAGAGTTACTCACCTCTATAAATACGATTTCTTGCAGGTTCGTACGCACTTCGCCTTGCTAACTCACCTACAACAAACTAACATAGGTAGTCAGCGTGAATGCAGGTGCACCAGAATAGCACAGACGGGTATCCTAGCAATGCTTTCTTAGTAAATCTACTGACCTGGTTTCGCGTTCAATCACATGGTATAATTTTTAACAATACGCGCCTGTGTTCCATCAAACATGTTTGAATGGTAACTTGTTCGTCTGCTTACACATCTTCAAAACTGGTCCTAACATATCTGCTAATACTAGTCCTAAATACACCTGTTAAACTAGTCCAAACACATCTGCTAAGACTAGTCCCAAACACATCTGCTAAACTAGTCCAATCATTCTGCTACTAAGACTAGTCCCAAACAATCTCTAAAACTAGTCCCAATCATATCTGCTCTAAAACTTGTCCAAACACATCTGCTAAGACTAGTCCCAAAACTTCTACATCTGCTAAAACTAGTCCCAATCATATCTGTTTAAAACTTGTCCCAAACATCTGCTAAGACTAGTCCCAAACACATCTCTAAAACTGTCCCAAACACATCTGCTAAGACTGGTCCCAAGACCCATCCATTACAGAAACCTAGTCAATCATATCTACTAAAACTTCGCATAACCTATCTGCTAAAACTAGTCCCATACACATCTGCTAAAACTAGTCCCAAACACATCTGTTAAAACTAGTCCCAAATACATCTGCTAAAACTAGTCCCAATCATATCTGCTACTAAAACTAGTCCCAAATACTGCTCTACAAACTAGTCCCAAATACATCTGCTAAACTATCCCCAAACATCTTCTAAAACTAGTCCAAACACATCTACTGAGAACTACATCATAATTAACTGCGATGATAAGATAATAATCAACTAAATGTATTTCAATAAT
>JADZMA010002666.1:0-11370 GCA_020796225.1 Arion vulgaris
GATCCGTAGACAAAATGCAAAACAATGCTTTATAGAGTTTAGCTTTGTGGTCCTATTGTAGATTTTGGACTTCCATACTGGTTTCATTCTGACAAAAGCGGTTCTGGCCTTACTTAGACGTGATTTGATATCTTCCTCTGTGCCACCATTTAGTGTCAGTACGCTACCAAGATATGTAAACTGCTCAACCCTTTCCAGTGTTTCATTTTCTAACATTACTGGTTGTTGGATTTCACTGTTTGTCATAATTTTTGTTTTTCCTGTGTTTTGTTTTAGGGCCTACTGTCTTTCCCGTGCTGTAAGTATTGTACTTTTCTCTTGTATATTTCATTTTGTGTGACACCAGGGCTATATCGTCTGCAAAGTCCAGGTCCTCAAGCATCTCGAAAGGGTCCATCTTATTCCTCTTGGTGCTTGTTGTTTTATGGCATTTTTAGCACCCAGTCAATTGTAATACTAAACAAAGAGAGGACATTACGCATCCCTGTCTTACCCCAGATTTTACTGGGAATGTTTTGTTGGAATTCTTTAGGTTGCAGGAGAAATCTTTATAGAAGAGGGCTATGATGTTGACAAGCTTCTGCGGTACGCGGTATTGTCTCAGTATCTTCCATAGGCTGTCTCTGTGGACGCTGTCAAATGCCTTTTCAAAATCTAAAGTTGATATAAAAGTCCTTTGCCCTCCTACATTGTTCTAAAATGTTACGCAGGGTAAATATATGTTCATTTTTTCCTCTTCCTTTCCTAAATCCTGCTTGCTCCATTCGTAGACACTTGTCTACTGCTTCTTGTATTCGCATTATGACAATTTTGCAGAATATCTTACTTGGGATTGAAAGCAACGTGATTCCTCTCCAGTTATTGAAATCTGTTAGGTCTCCTTTCTTGGGGATTTTCACCACAGTACCCCTAGTCCAACCCTAGCAATTCTTCTTTTCCAGATATCTGCAAACAATGGCTCTAATATGTTTGCAGCTAAGATGGGATCGATCTTGAAAAGCTCTGCTGTCATTTCATCATTTCACGGTGCTTTGTTGTTTCTCAGGGATCCAATAGCTTTTACTATTTCTTGTTTTTCTGGCAATTTGAGGTTGATATCAATATCCCGTGCGCGTGGGATTCGTGGATGTTCAGGATCAGGTCTTTTAGCACATCTTCAAAGTGTGATGTCCATCTCATATCCTGCTCCTGCTCTGTTGTCAACAGTTGTCCTAGACTGTTTCTGACTGGCATGTTATGGTTGTGTCTTTTCCCCCCATAATTGTTTGGTAATCTTGTACAGTGTGTCAGATCATGTACTTTAGCAGCCTTTTCTCTATTTCTGCTGTCTTTTCCATAAATTTCTCTTGTCTGTTCTAGCACTTCTTTTACCATTTTGTTTAGTTCTGTATATTCTTTTCTTGCCTTATCTTTTGACGTTCTGATCTAATCCCTTGATGAGATTTTTTCTCCTTTCGCTTTTGGATGTATTCTAAGGTCTGGCCACTTATCCACTCTTATGTTGTCCTTTACTGGTTCCCAGTACACTACTGCTAACTATTTTATATGTGCCTTTGATCGCATTCCTTTTTTTTTGGATACTTTCAGTTGGTGTTGTGTCTGACTGCTCTGACAGGATTTGAAATCTGTTTTTTAGTTCCACTATATATTTTGTAGCAATCTCTCTGTCTTTTAATAGGTTAACATTAAAGTATTCTGTTCTTGTCTTGGCTTGTATATATTTTTTCTTGAGTTTGAGCCTGACCCTGGCAACGACAAAGGTGGTGGTCGCTGCCCACGTCAGCTCCTTTTTTCCCCTTTTACATCAAGTAATGTTTCGCCATTTGCTGTTGATCATAAGTGGTCTATCTGGTTTTCATCTCTTCCATTTGGGGATATCCATGTGTACTTGTGTATGGTCCTGTGTGGAAACAATGTGCCCCCATGACATCTTGTTTCTAGACAAATTGCTCAACATTTCCCCATTTCATTTGCAGTGCCCATCCTCTCCCCATTATTGCTTCTCTGTGTCTGTTATTGTTTCAACTTTATTTTAGGTCTCCATTATGCACAAAACGTCCTGAGCTGGAACCTTGTCCACTATTTCCTGTAACCTTCTATAAAATGTGTTTTGTCCCCTTCTTCGGGTTCGTTGTGGGTGCATAGCATTGAATGATAGTTAGCTTTCCTTGTTTCCCCTTAAATCTGGCTTTCAACAATCTTTCATTAATCGGTGCCACTCTAAGAGATGTTTATTCAATCCTTTCCTTATTATTAGTGCAACTCCTGCTGAATGATTCCAGTCGTCTCTTCCTGAGTATAAGATGGTTTCCCCTGTTCTAGTTGTCGTCTGTCCAGAAGCCTGCATCTACTTTCCTGACCCTAGAAAGTGTGTTTATAGTGTTGCATCTCTTTACCACCTGTGATGTCTTTGTGGTCTCGAACATTGTTCTGACGTTCCAGAATCTTATTCTTAGTTTAGATTTGACATCCAGCAGACTTGAATTCCCAGCATGGGGTTTCCTTGGGGTTTCACCCATACTGTTCATGCTGACAGTGGTACTCTGTCTCAAGACCGCTGGACATCAGGCATTTTTCCTTTGAGTTTCTGTAACATTTTTTCTTTTTATGGGGCAGAGTTGTAGCACTGGCCCAACCCCAACCTGGAGGACCAGGAGGCCACATTTTGTCTGACTCTACCTTGGACCTGTCCGGCATGGGTAACCCTTCCAGGAACAGAACGTTCCTGCCGGCATAGCTTTCTGGGTCATTCAGGCACGTAAGCCCCCACCACTACAAGGGCGCCTCATGGGGAAATAGTATACACTACCACTCAAAAGGGTGCTCGTCAGCTATCGGTTACTCACCTTACAATATATCATATACAATATATATATATATGTTTCTTCCACCGTTAAACGTTTACATAGGGCATGTAAGTAATTTCTCCATACCGCTCTGTCCTGTGCAACTCGCCCAATCTCTTCTTGTCTCTGATATTTCTACCCTTTCAGCAATATTACCTTAAAGTTACCATACAAAAAAATGTATATGACAAATTACTGAAATGATAATGTCCAGAAAGATAATGTGTCATTTAGAGACAGGTCACGTTCTTCTTGGTGGTAGCTACATGTCATTGAAAGTAAAGGAGGTAATGAGACACGTTTGCTTATGATTTTAGAATGGCTTCTAATTCCATCAAGAAAACCCTTGACGTAGTCATTGACTAGAGAATGCGTATAGCAAAGTGAACTTTTAACCCCATACTATTTTTGCTATGTGGGTTGAAATCCTGGCTGATGAACTGGATGTTGCTTCGGATGCAACTCTGTTTCTGCGGCAGTGGTTGTGTCTGACTCGCACTCCCTTTGGGGGAAGGTCCAAATGCAGGTTGCGATACTGGGAATATCTATAGAGGATTTTAACCTTCAGAGCCGTCAGTGGATCTACCTCTTGGGCCTTGGCTGTTTGTGGTAATTAAAGAATAGGTCAACAGCTTTGTTCGTCAGTGGTTGAGGGATGGATGGGGGATGTTCTTTGGTGCCTTGGCGACCGTTTTTGGGTGAGCACAAGCTGATGTTGAATTTATCCCGCAATTTAAGAAGTTTGGAACTACATTTGGTAAGAAACTGCAGGATGTCGGGGGGCAAGTGAGAAGTTTATTTTACCAGTGAACCACGTGAACTATAAATATAATATCCCCTTTGACGTCTGTTGGGAGGAGGGGAGACCTGAGAACCTATAGGTATGCCTGAGTGCTGTTGCTTCGATGTTTAGTAACCAGTAAGGTATGTTGTTGCAGTTATGATTTCTCTTGTCTTCAATCTCAGATCCAGTGGTTGTTCAGAGCAAACAGAACAATATAAAAGAGGAGCTAAAGAAGTTGCAGACAACAGACACATGAAGACAGATCTACCTGTTGATCAATGGGATGCCCAGGAAATTGATGTGAGTCTTTCAGACACTATCATTTACTGACATTAACTTTGAAATACTTGCTTGTTGTATAAGCAAAGACTGACTTTCATAACAGCTTTCTTTCTTTTTATTTCTCTCTCTTCTCTCTTTGAGTGTCACCTCGTACTTGATATATATATATATATATATATATATATATATATATATCACAACACTATGTGTGTGCATTTGAGTTACCTTTATTTCAGCGTTCAAAGGTGTGGGCGAAGAATTACCTTAGTTGCATCGATCACTCTCCGCATCACCTGCAGAACGTATTGTACAAAGTACAACTCAGTAGCTTCAGCAACAATGTTAGAATCACCGGTGGGGAAAAGCACGTAACTGAATTGAGCGGTCTGGATTCGAATCCTCGATTTTTAAACGCAAATCAAACTGTTAGCCTCTTCGCCACAGAGAACATCTAATGGTATTTCGGTCTGTGATCGTTTCTTGACATCCACATGTGCAGTTTATGATTCTGTCTTTTGTCTCAGGACTTGGATCTACTAATCTTCATGAAATGTGTGCTTGCATGTGGCTATGAATATGGGAATTGTCAAAATTGTTAAAAATGATATAAATTGATAACAAATAATATGAATTTACCTCGATGAGATTTTCACAACAAAATGTGGAATCTCTTGCAACTCTGGTTTAATTAGTTTGAATGGTTCATGACGTCAGTCAGAAAAAGAAGATCAAAATGCCAATTTTAGCTTCAGTTCGGGAAAAGGTCATATTTGATTTTTTTTATTCGGAAATTAAATTAATTATCTCAAATTTTAGGGAATAAAGTTGTCAAACTGATCTCTCTCTCTCTCGCTCTTCTCTCTCTCTCTCGATCACCGCCCAGACCGATGTACCAGACCTCCCCCTAAATTCTATTCATGTGGAAATCTGATTCATGCAGCCTTGGGGTTGGTGTGTTTTACGTCACATCTTTTAGCACCATTTGGAGCTCTGGTGCTTATCCTTCGGCGATGTGTCCGGTTTCCCGCCAGCGTTTACTCGGTTCGCTTTCCGTCCCGTAGCCATCTAGTGTTTACGGTGGGGGTAGCTGCCACCTCCCAAACCCCATTAGGCACCTTTTACGACATGCGTGGCAGGTAACAGTGGTTCCATTCTTTACACCCAATTTGGGCCCTGGTAACCTCTCGGACAGTCAACCGATCAATATACTTGCCTCGACATTGCAACATTGTTAAAATCATTCAGAACCTTTAAATGTTTCAAGACACTGTCAATGACTGAGAGCACCGTTGCTTAAATGATAATTCATAATTTTAATGTGTTGATAAATTCTATCAATGGATCCCGTACTTGCAGTGCTCAACAAAGAGTAGTACACTTACACAGAATGCAGTGAAAATGCAGCAGTTTGAGTACGTCACCGGAAACTAGTTAATTCGTGTATTTTTATTTTATTGAAGGGGTGGAGCGAGAAGACTCATACCTGAGTTCATTCCAGTTATTGTGTGACATGGTCTGTTGTCATAGAAACTAACTTGAATATGTCCAGATTATCTATCAACCAGCTACACAAATATAATAAAATTGTCAAGCAAATCAACTACACGCAGCGAATTTCTTAGTCTAAAACAAACTACTATCGATATAAGGGAAGACAATTTTTAGTCAAAACAAACTTATCGATATAAGGAAGACAATTTCTTAGTCTAAAACAAACTACTATCGATATAAGGAAACAATTTCTTAGTCTAAAACAAACTACTATCGATATAAGGGAAGACAATTTCTTAGTCTAAAACAAACTATTTATCGATATAAGGAAGACAATTTCTAGTCTAAAACAAACTACTATCGATATAAGGGAAGACAATTTCTTAGTCTAAAACAAACTACTATCGATATAAGGGAAGACAATTTCTTAGTCTAAAACAAACTACTATCGATATAAGGGAAGACAATTTCTTAGTCTAAAACAAACTACTATCGATATAAGGGAAGACAATTTCTTAGTCTAAAACAAACTACTATCGATATAAGGGAAGACAATTTCTTAGTCTAAAACAAACTACTATCGATATAAGGGAAGACAATTTCTTAGTCTAAAACAAACTACTATCGATATAAGGGAAGACAATTTCTTAGTCTAAAACAAACTACTATCGATATAAGGGAAGACAATTTCTTAGTCTAAAACAAACTACTATCGATATAAGGGAAGACAATTTCTTAGCCCAAAAACAAACCTACTATCGATATAAGGGAAGACAATTTCTTAGTCTAAAACAAACTACTATCGATATAAGGGAAGACAATTTCTTAGTCTAAAACAAACTATTTATCGATATAAGGAAGACAATTTCTTAGTCTAAAACAAACTACTATCGATATAAGGGAAGACAATTTCTTAGTCTAAAACAAACTATATCGATAAAAGGGGAAGACAATTTCTTAGTCAAAAACAAACTACTATCGATATAAGGAAGACAATTTCTTAGTCTAAAACAAACTACTATCGATATAAGGGAAGACTACAGTAAAACTATGTAGCAATGGAGAAACACTTAAAAACAAAGAACTGTAGATTTACAAAGTACAAAAGCTATATTATTTTTCTACTCTGTCAAACTTCAGTACTTTGGTTATACTTGTTTCGCTATAATCTAGAAACTGCAGACAGTTTTTCGTGAAAATGTCAAACCAGTTGCAACATAATGTATCCTGAAAATGCTTTTAACAAGTGTCACTAATAGCATTCGATTCATTTAATGAATGCTATGAGAAAACAAAGACTCACTATTACGATTGTGCTTCTTGAATCAACAGGTTTTAAAATAATATATGCAGACAATGGAGATATTTGCAAGTTTTCACACTCTTGCATATGCAGACAAATTGGAATATTTGCAAGTTGTTCACACTCTGCATATGCAGACAAATTGGAGATATTTGCAAGTTGTTCACACTCTGCATATGCAGACAAATTGGAGATATTTGCAAGTTGTTCACACTCTGCATATGCAGACAAATTGGAGATATTTGCAAGTTGTTCACACTCTGCATATGCAGACAAATTGGAGATATTTGCAAGTTGTTCACACTCTGCATATGCAGACAAATTGGAGATATTTGCAAGTTGTTCACACTCTGCATAAATGTAGTTTCATGTTCCCAAAGAAACATGCTTTAACACCAGTATAGAAAACTTTCATCAATTGTTAACACGTGCAGCATTCATGATACTTGTTATTTTTGTTAACAGAGAAACGCTGTAACTTAATGTTACTAATTCGATTTCTGAAAAAAGTTACAGTATACAACGCTGCTTATCATCAAATACCCATTTGTTTGTATCTTTAAATCAGGAAATCTCACCAGCTCTGTATCGATAATTAAGCGGAAACAAAGTTGTTGAACCAACTGTGACGATTAGAAACTGCGAATTGACGTTTCATTTGTTTGAGTGTCGAAAAATTGATGTTAGAAAGAAAAGCAAACGCAACACACACACACACACACAGCGCTAATTTATGTTCTTTGTTCACTTTGATGACTGTTAAATCATGCCCAGTGCTAACTGGACATTGCATAAAATTATCTCGATATGTTTCGTATTTTTATCAAGAATGTTAGTCGAAACATTTAACTAACTTTACGTAGTATTATTTATTTGTTAAATATTATGTTATTGTTGAACGTGGTATCTAGATGTAAATATTATGTTATTGTTGAACGTGGTATCTAGATGTAAATGTTATGTTATTGTTGAACGTGGTATCTAGATGTAAATGTTATGTTATTGTTTAACGTGGATCTAGATGCGTAGTAGTATCTTTTGTTCTAGAACTTGTTCATTTGTTTGTTTCTTTGTTTGTTTAGTTTGTTCTTATCAAGCAAGTTAATCCACTTTTGTGATCGTGGTTTGCCTCAATGTGTCCCCATTAGGATCATAAGGCACGTTGACTGACACATCAGACTGTCTACCAAAGTGTAGCATATATTATCAACAGGGCACACATTTGTACAGACAGGTAACTGTAAGACTTTGTAAACAGGACAAACCTCACTTTAAGTATTTTCAAGTTATCTATAGCATGGTATGAGAACTGACCTCATGAGGTCATAGTTCGCTGAGTGGTTATCTGAGCCCAAATGTGGGGTGTCAAGAATAGAACCCTGTTACCTGCACGAATGTCGTAAGGGGCGATTAAGGAGGTTTGTCTGAAATTGGATGCACATGTCCTAAACATGTAGAAGTCTATGCGTTTAGGGTCCTACCAAACCAATGTGCAACGTTTAACGTTCTGGCAAAGATCAAACATATCAAAGAGTGATTAAACTTAGTCTAAAGAATAGACGCAAAGAAGATGAAAAGAAAGTCATGGCTGATACATGCCAAGAAAAAAAGAGGTTAAATCAAAGATAGCATTAAAGAACCGGAGCAAATACTCGTATATACATGGATTGAAATGAAAATCGTGGCATGCCCTTTACAGGAAGGAGCCATCAACCACAGTAAACGAGTCGGATTTTTTTAAGGCACCACTTATACGTTCACTAGTTTGCCATTGCTTTCTGAACGTTGAGGTCTATTTTACTTTCGTAAAATCCCACGAAACGAATTTGCTTCAAACTTGTCCGTTCTGATAATTTGTTTTCTTAGTCTCTGTTTAATAAATACTATTTATTACTAATCAACATCATCTAGTTTGTCCCGGTTGAAATTTGGCTCTGATGACAGCAGCTAAAAATGTCTCCCTGTCCTTCATGAGGTGTCCGACGTCTGCCAGTCACGCTCAACTCGTCTTTGACATCTTGCATACATCTTCTATTTGGTCTGCTCTCCCTCGTGTGTCAGTTATGCTATCTGTCTATGACATCTTGCATACATCTTCTATTTGGTTTGCTCTCCCTCGTGTGTCAGTTATGCTTATCTCGTCTATGACATCTTGCATACATCTTCTATTTGGTTTGCTCTCTCGTGTCCAGTATACTCATCTAGTCTATGACTTTCTTGCACAATCTTCTATTTGGTTTTCTCTCCTCGTGTAGATTATTTATCTCGTCTATGACATCTATACAGCTTCTTTTGGTCTGCTCTCTCGTCTGTCCAGTATAATGACCTCCAGAATATTTTCTCGTAGAATTGTGGACATTGTGTAGGATACAAAATATTTTATTTTCCTTTTTTATACTCTTATCAATCACTTTTCAAATTAAGTTCTTGCAAAATGGACAAATTTGTGTTTTTTATGTCCATGGTATCCTTGTGAGCACCATCTGTAACACTTTCATGTAAAGATATTAATCAGTTTTGCAACTTTTTTGATCAATAATCTACATCTTACAGCCGTACGTTGCTATGGGAAAATAATCTACATCTTACAGCCGTACGTTATATGGGAAAATAATCATCTTACAGTACTTGCATGGAAAATGTCATAAAATACATGCTCTTAAAAAAATAAAATGTGTCTTTCTACAGCTCTCCTTCACCCCCTCCCCATCCATCCCCTGGGTTTTGTCGTTCTTTCAATTTCTGCATAGCCATGTCCATTTCTCTTGTTGTTTTGTTATCTCCTTTATAACATTCCGTAGCATGTTAAGTAATGAATCTAAGTATTCACAACTATTCGCTCTTTCCAATGTATATGGATGTATATATATATCATCTGTTATAATTGTGTTGTTTTGTCAATTGTAATAATGTTTTTTATTGTGATGAGGTTTTTGTTCTTGCTATATTTATATTATCCATTTCTAAAGTCCCCTGTTGAGATAGACAAAGTATTTGTTATCATTATCTAATCTCCGTTTATACATGCCCCCAATCACAAGATCAATGCATACCCCCCAAACAAGTCATACATGCCCCCCAATCACAAGATCATATCATGCCCCTCACAAGATCTATACATACCCCCAATCACAAGATCATACATACCCTCCAATCACAAGATCATATCATCCTCCAATCACAAGATCATATACATACCTCCAATCACAAGATCTATACATACCCTCCAATCACAAGATCATATACATACCCTCCAATCAAAAGATCATACATACCCCAATCACAAGATCATATACATGCCCTCCAATCAAAAGATCTATACATACCCCCCATCACAAGATCTTTCATCCTTCAATCAAGATTTTACATACTTCTAATCACAAGATCATAACATACCCAATCAAAAGATCATATACATGCCCCCAATCACAAGACTAAAATACCCCCAATCACAAGATCATATACATGCCCCCCAATCAAAAGATCATATAATACCTCCAATCACAAGATCATATCACCCCCTAATCAAAGATCTTACATCCCCTCAATCAAAAGATCTAATCCCCTCCAATCAAAAGATCATATCATCCCCCTCCAATAAAAGATCATCTTTATTTTATTTCATTTTCCCAACATCATCATGATATCTTACAGGAAGACAACAGAGTTAAAATCTGGATATGAAAAGGAAGATATTATTCCCCAATGAAGATCAGTTAATAGGAAAATAAGAAGGATTTTTTTTTGTTTGATTCAACCATAGTATGAGTGACAGACAAAACAAAGAATATTTATTAAAGAAGAAGACTTAATATCTGAACTGTCAAAATAAATTTGTAACTAAGAAAAAATATTGTTTTGTGATAGAGATGCTTGTTGAAGTAAATGAAATATTTCAAGAATGAAACATGATACTCTAGTTATAGAATATAATAAGGAGATGTTATTATTGAAGAATAGAATACAAATGAGATATTATTGAAAATAGAACACAAAATGAGATGTTATTGTTGAAGAATGAAACATGGTACTTAGTTATAGAACACAATAATGAGATGTTATTGTAAAAAATGAAACATGGTACTCTAGTTATAGAAACAATATAGATGTTATTGTTGAAGAATGAAACATGGGACTCTAGTTATAGAACACAAATGAGATGTTATTGTTAAGAATGAACAACTTATTATAGAACACAATAATGAGATGTTATTGTTGAAGAATGAAAAATGGTACTCATTAGAACACAATAATGAGATTTATTGTTGAAGAAGGGAAATATGGTAATTGAAAAATAATGAGATGTTATTGTTGAAGAATGAAACATTAATTAGTTATAGAACAAATAATGAGATGTTATTGTTGAAGAATAAACATGGTACTCTAGTTATAGAACAAATAATGAGATTATTGTTGAAGAAGGGAAAAATGGACTCTAGTTATAGAAACAATAATGAGATGTTATTTTGAAGAATAGAACACAATAATGAGATGTTATTATTGAAGAATGAAACATGGTACTCTAGTTATAGAACACAAAAGATGTTGTTGAAGGGAAAAAAAGGAAATAAAAAAATAATGAGATTTATTTTGAAGAATGAAACATGGTCTCTAGTTATAGAAAAAAAATGAGATGTTATTTTGGAAAATGAAACATTTCCAGA
>JADZMA010002667.1:0-11365 GCA_020796225.1 Arion vulgaris
GCTGCCCGCTGGGGGCTTTCATTCATTAAAGACTAGGATTCTGTTGCAAATATGAGGCAAGTCTGGAAAAAATAGTAGAATATGCATCCTGTTTTAAAACTGGCTGCGTTGAACAGTGTGTTCTGTGTCAGCAGAATCTCTAAATGTCTCGACAGTAATTACTTCTTCATTCTGAAAATGTTTCATACAAACAACACTGTACTTGGTTGGAACCCAGTCTTTAAGAGGAATACTTCAAATTCATTTTCTAGAAGCTCAGTCGGGGAAAATTTGAAACTTATTAAGTATAAATTTCACCCTTGTAGTTCGACCTACATTCAGGCACACAACACTTCTCAGGCATAATTAATAATCCTTCACATAAGAATAAACATAAATCAACAAGAATAGCGAAATTTGGGCAGAATTATAAGTCCTTTCTAACCTGGTGTTTAAACTGACTTCAGTTGTAGATTCAAAGGCCTAGAATTGTCACGTGACTAGTATCATTTGGCCTTCAATCAAGAAGGCAATGCCCCCTGTGTCAGGGAATTGTGTTCTAGGATTGGACTCTCACCCCCCACCACCAGAGGTGCAGCAGAACATTTTTGAGGCTGTTGTCATCATCACCTGCGATGGGCAGCTATTATTATAACTGATAGTTGTGCCTAGTATGAAATTTATGCACAGACCAGACTAACAACATTTAACAGTGGAAGAACCAAACATTTCTGACTGTCTAAACACTTGGGAATTGATGTGCTGTCATGTTTGTGACAGCTAACCTGGTCAACGTCATCGGTTTTGTCAAAGTAATGAGGCACTAACACCTTACTTAGTTGGTCTAGCCAGAATGATTTTCTGTCCGGAAAATGAGTCTTCTTTTGTCGTCACACTGCTACTGGGTTGTTGCCCAGTGCCATAATTTTGTCTTGCGCTGTTCTGGTGGCTTGGGTGATTGTTATAAAATACAAGTCACCATTCTTAAAAAGACACAAATGATCTGTGTGCAAAAATAATCTGAGAAAATATGCTTATCTGGAACCCTCTCTAAGAGGTTGGTCTGCACCATGACTTGAAGTGCCCTAAATGGGGTGATCCTTTACAGGACAACACTTCTACATAGAAGAACCACAGGTGGCACCATGTAGCCAATGTGAAGACTGATACAGACTAGGAAATCCCAGGGAGAGATGTAAACTTGACTGCTGTAAACTAAAGCACAAAATACTTATACTCAATTGGCTAAAATTACAAAGTATAGTTTATAGGTTATTTTAGAAAGAACACAGAACAACAATAAGCCAGAGCAACAAGGAAGCTCTTAATTACAGATTTACAAAACCTTCAAATCATTATGAAGTTAAGTGAACACACTTGTCTAACACAGAATCGATGTAGGTTAGGCCTAGTCAAACAAATAGATTTTTGGGAAGAATTGACACTAAAGACATATTCTTCATTTTACTTATTTCTATGTTTAGTTAGAATGCTGAGAAACTTGAACTAAGCAAAATAGATTTGAGATACTTTTGAGATGTACTATCACTAAATGAAATGAGTGAGCTGGACATACCTTTTAATCCAATGAACATGTACTTAAGACAACTACTGGATAGGATGCAAAACTATAGGCCATGACAACTTGGTAACAACATAAGATCAAAAATAAAAAATTCAGAAGATAATTGAATGTCAAATTCCAGAGGCAGACAAATGATGACAGCCATCATTAAGCAAATCTCTTGAGGTTCAGTCATGTTGACCTAATGAGAGCAACCAAGAAAGATACCTTTATCGCCCTTCTTTGGGCTATCTAACTTTATAAATGGTTTATTTAGGCATAACATTATCATACACTTAATATATGATAGTGTAAACATATTTTGAGACAAACTGAAAAATTCCTTTTGTACTGTTATATATTGCCTAAGCGATTTATTCATACACTAAATCCTGGATAATTCGTGCAATCTATTCTATGTAATGGTGGTTCGCTATTTCTTGCCTCTCAGTAAAATTCATTTCAGAGTTTTCCTAGGGCGTCTTTTCTTTCTAGAACCATTTGCCTCCTACTTGAATGCTTGCTTTGTGAGTCTTTGCTCATTTTCTCAGTGTATGCCAACATTTTCCTGCATTTTCTTTTTTGTTTATTATCTCCCTTGCAGTCATAATTGCTACCTAAATAGTTTGGCTGCTGTTGTTTTTATCATTTGGACTCCAGCATGATAACTGTATTACTTGCCATATGTGTCTTTGCTAGGTTTGTCTTTTCATAGCATACCTACAGTCCAACTGTTGATGCTACCCTCAAGTTATGAGGGTAAAGAGCAGATGGAGGATTAGATCAACATCTCCTATTAGGGACCATAACAATCAAATTAAAGGTCTTAAAAGACAAGTCACATATGTGAGCTAGGTTTAACCTCAAAAATTCAGATTTGAGAACCTCAAAGGAAACTGTTTGACAATCACCGGTGGAAGTTACAAAGGTCCTTGGCAGGAGGCAAACAACATAAAGAATGGCTCATGGAACCTGACTGAAAACCATGAAACAAGGATTCTGCTGTCTACAAGATGAAAAGTAAAGACTGCACAAATTTTACTCTGTGCACCAGTGAAAAAGAGCACCAGATATAACAAGTGGAACCAAATGATATTTGCTTATGAGGTGGAAAAAGACACTGTACAATGTCACTAAAATGTTATCAAGGAGACAGTGGAATCACAAATCACCATTGATGAACAAACGGAGAGAGCATTTATAATGCGGCAAGACATCGAACAAATGGATTTAATATTTTAGGAAAGTAAGAAATCCAACCCAAAAAACTTTGAAATATAATATAGATCTACCAACAAAACAAATCAATATTGCACTAAGACTACTAAAAAATAATAATGCTGCCCAAAGCTATGACAGCAAATATCCTGTAGAAAACTGCATCAGTTCTGAAACTCAGAATTAAGCAGCTGATAGAGGGTAATAAGTGATTATGTTTTTAATACAGATGAGTCTGTGCATCATTTTGAGAAAGCCAGGCTGGGGTTGTTTGGCTCTTGCATGGTTGGGGTTGTTGCAGGCAAAAGTGGACATACAGGACAACTACTTCATTGTGAGCGCTACCACTGCTCTTCAATGGCTCTCGAGGTCTTGTTTACTGAAGTCGTTGTATCTCTTAGTCAATGCTTGGAAGATTCAAAATGGCAGGTTGAGATATGAGTGAATATTGTCTGTGAGGTTTCCAACCAGATGTTTACATGGGTCTGCTGTCCTGGGCTCACAGGTGATTGCTTTAATGAGAGAGGGTATAGGTTTGCATCAACAGCATTGATCGTTGATGATGGATAAGGGGGATGTCCATCAGTCTCTTGATAAATGCCTATTGTCTGAGGACACTAACATTAATGCTGAATCTAACTAGCGATTTAACTCTTAGAACATGAGATATATCTCTGGCATGTAAACATCTCCCGTCGGAAAGTCAATATATATCTGTCTGAAAAGACTCCATTGTTTTTTGCGGTGGCCCAAGACAAATGTGACAACAAACACAACACTAGTTGGTTTTTAGCAAAATGGCGGACATGTTTGGGATAATTTGTTGTGTTATTGCCAAACAAAAAAAAGATAGAAGCAAGTTGTTGAACTTGTTTTAAATGATTCTGAAGAAGACAGTCTGATTATTTTGATAAGGATATCAAAATTGATTTTAGTGCTTAAACGATTGATGCTCAAGTCTTATATATTCAATCTGGTGAACATGCTACAGTACCTAGAGTGTACTGGTTGGGGTATACATAATGTATTGAGTAAAGGTGATACTGGCTACTTATGGTTGTGAATCATGGACCATTACACAAAAAACAAACGAAAATGCAGTCCTTAGAAACTAAATGCTACAGAAAGATTCTCTGAATACCATGAACAGAAAAAAAAAGAACACTGATGTCCTGAAAGACCTAAATGTTAAAGAGAATTGGCTGATAAACAACATACTATACAGACAAATTAGATACTTTGGTCACATTAAGCGTCACGATGGCCTGGAGGGAACAATATTAGAGGGCAGGTCCCAGGGCGCGAGGCGATATTGAACCGTGTCTATCTCAAAATAAGTGCCAAAAGGGTCACCCATTGCATGAACAGCTCCCGCACCAGTGGTGGAAATCAGCTAAAACGGGGCAAGTCATGGGTTGGCGTCCGCGATACTGTTCAGCTGCTATCCGGGCTCAATAATATTGACTATGGGGGAAAAATGGATACCGATGCCTCAATATACTGGAACACTTTTTCAACCATCATTAAATTTGACAAAGGTTGTAGAGAGGAAATCCTGTGGCGTTGAATGTGGCGTCAAAGCCATCATCGATAAAAAATGCAGCAGAGCGGCGTTGTGATTTACAAGGATGGATCGGTAGTTAGCACGAAAAATCTGCATGGCCTTCTCTGCAAGCTCATGTGGCAGAATGGTCAAGGAAGCCAGTGGTGCATTCAGTATGACAACAAGCAGCATGACAATGGAGAGTACTGGGTGACCAATGCACTACTCTGGCTAGAGTCACAAAACTACACTCATGCGTGCATTTTGAGTGACTCATTGAGTATGATCCGGAAGGTGGAGGCCGGTTCGGTGCGCAGGCAATGGATTGAATCACTGCAGACGTCAACAATTTGCAGAATTACACTTGTCTTTGTTCCAGGGCACATGGGTGTCGTTGGCAATGAGAGAGCAGACAGACTGGTTGGCTCTGCCGCTATATCAGAGGACCAGCCAACGGACAGAGCTGACGATCATGAATGCCCTCATAGAGCGTGGCACGCAGAAGACCATCTAAACCAATTCCGTCAACTACTAGATTGCGAGAACTGGGTTTGAAGTTGAGTGTGGCAAGAAAAGAGCAGTACAACAGGTATCAGTCGGCTCATCAATCAAAATAGAACTGAGTACGGTCAGTCGCTGGAGTGCTGTTGGAGATATTGCGAAGGAGATCGGACACCTATGGACATGTCTGGAGTGCAATGAAGATATTCCAAACTGAAACTGAAACAGAGCAAGAAGAAGATGGCTACAAGATATTAAAGAAACCATGAATATGACCATCAACGAAGTGAGTGAACTGGCTAGAGACAGAGTGAATTTCAGATGCGCTGCAAAGAGAGCAATGTCCTATAAAGGATACACACCTTGATGGTGAAAGGTGATACAGTTTGGTCTTCTGGCCTTTGCTTAAATCTTCACATATAAACGCATCTGTGACCTTGAATTAGGGGTGAAAATCAGTTCTTTTATCTTGCTCTACCATCATCAATGACTAGCCAGGCTATCACTGAGAGTGGAGAAATTAACATTAAGATACTCTGCATGTTTGACACCCTTATATATGCCTGGGAATCATGGTCCTTGCACACATCACAGGAGAAAAATATAAATGTGTTCCACATGCATTGCCTGAGACATATACTTAGAATCTCATGGAGTGATAGAATAACAAAATAATGAGGTGTTAGAATATGCAAGAATTCCTGGCATGGTCACTCTTATTCACCCACACTAAAATTGTTGGGTTACTTATCCTGGATGAACGATGGTCAGATCCCCAAGGATATCATGTATGAAGAGCTGACTTCAGGCAAAAAAAAACTGTGAAACCTTTCCATCACTACAACAAAATGTGAAAGAGATATCTGAAGACACTTGTCATTACATGCAGGCTGGGAAGAACTTCCAGATACATCTTCCATACATCTCCCATATACAGGTATATCTGGAAGCAGACTCTGAGAATTGGTGAGTCAGACACAGAAAATTTGTTGACATAAAATATGCCAGAAGAAAGCATAAACTACCAAATTCTCCATTGGGTGCTACAGCTATTGTCTCTTGAGACAAACAGGACACTATCATCATCTATCACACACATTCACCCAACCATCAACTCTTACACCTATTTCAAACATATATAACATATAAAGTTGATTTAGAATTGAAATACTGATTTAATCACTGAACTGGAATAAACCACATGTGACAGTATTTCTTACATACATTTATCATATAATAAACATTTAAAAAGTATTGTCATATGCAGTTAGACAATGAGAACCGTATAAATTGGTGCAGTTGTGTTGCTGGATCAAGTATCATCTGCAATTGAAGATTTGCCATATGGACCTCATTGTATGCCCTCAATGGTGTTGCATTCAAGTCTGTTATTGTTCACTTCTTGAATGTTTCCAACTCACAGCCCGTCTTCCACTAACCTTCAAACTTTTCTTTAGCTGGTTTCATCAGGGTGTTATTTATCTTTTGGGTGTCTAAAATATCTCTGACTTTTTTTTTTATATCCCTCTCAACAACTTTATAAAAAAAACTCTATCTGTTTGCCGTTCATGAAATACATGTAGTTTTTTTTAATAATCGACATCTCAAATACTTTTCTTTCAGCTGCATATGTTTCTACACTGTACAGTAAATATAAGAACAAGATGACACCTTATTTTTATTCACTGTTCACTATGTTTGTTCAATTTTGTTAATAAAATTATTTTTACACAAATTTTGGTGAATAACCTGAAAAAAAATATTTGATGACATGATAAAACCCAAAAAGGACACACAAAGATCTATGTTCTGACATTAAAACCAACAATGTGAAATTCAATTTATGGTAGAATTTCATCCACTTTGATTTTCCTCTTTTTTGTTTTGCCACCTCCTTCAGTCTGGTCCACAGATAATTTCCTTTTCTTTGCATCATCCTCCTATTAAATGTCAAATCAAGAAAGTTACAAACATGACCATTCAATTATGTCAAGTAAGAGGAGAAACAGTAGAGTATATTGAACAATGACATATTCTTTTCTAGAAGAATGTTACTTATCAATTACTTGACACTTTCAAAAGCAGTTTATATTCTTAACACTGTAGTTGCCACTGGACAAAAGTGGCAAATTCCCAAATCCCTTTTGCTGCCTTGTCGACTTTTGTTGTCCGACATATGCACCGACAATGTATTTTTAAACGGGAGTATCGCTAGCGAAAACAGGGGGACAGTTATGCACTACTCCTGTATTTTCAGAAAAACTCTCCAAAATGGCGAATCTAGTATTGAACATACAATAAGTCTGATTTTAATAATTTTTCCAAGTAAACAAGTTTTACAATAGTCGACATAGCTGATGATAGAGATGTCCAAAATGACTCTTATTCAGACATTTTAACAATGATAGTTTTAAAAAACGGACTCTGAATATGATAAAAATTTTGAACTTTAACACTTTACTGACCAAATTAACGGTCGTAGATTTTCCAACATAAGTCTTAGAGACCAACCGATCGTCGATCAAACATGTTCAATTCAAACAGGGCGTATCGATAACTTTGCTGACGTGTCATCCGGCTTTTTATTTGTTCCAAAATGCGCCCCGATATCAAAGTTAGACCCGTTTGAAGCAATGTTTTCGTGAAAAATTCGTTATTTTTGTTAAAAGTACACTTCCAGTATTTTTATAATGTCTGATAACATAAACTAGACTTATAACATAGATGATTCTGACTCTGCCAGCGAATATTGGGGCAAAAGTGATCCATGGTTAAGCAGAGATGTATCGTGAATAATACAGCATGTGACAGTAGTGACAAACATGTTGAGTTACACGATAATGTTGATACATCTGAAGTAAGAAGTGGGCGTGGTACAAGAGGCCAGAACAGAACTGCACATGTAAATAATCTTTGGAGATGGAGTAATAGTTTTCAAAATGAACTATTTGAGCTTGACATTATTCTTCTTACAATAACAACATCGTTGTGAGTATGTGCCCGGCGTGTCCGTCAGGCGCAACTGTAACTGGGTATTCGGTATATCATATGCCCATTGATTTCTTTCAAGCTTATTTTTCCTGACACTGCCATAGATTGGATCACTGATAAAGTGAATAGGTACTGTGAAAATCACTATATCAGTCACAGAAGTGTCATGTACCAAAATCGTACTTGTGACCAGACTGGTGCATTTGAAATTTATGGATTCATAGTGTGCCTTCAGATTGATATGGAAATGTGTTGTAAACCACCAGTCTCAGACTACTGGTGTAATAATTAAGATTGTGTTAGGTATCATCTATGGTTGTGTTTCATCAAAGTTTGTGAAAGATCTTTATGGATACAAAAACAAAGGATATATACTCTACTGTAACAGTTTTGCATTCAAGACAACTTTATTTCAAGAGCTAAAAAGAAATGCAGATAGGTGCATGTGGAACAGTACCTGAAAACAGGAATAATTTTCCTGAAGAAAATGCAACTGAAATTAACACGACAGATCAACCTGTGTTTTGTGCAACAGAAGATAAATTTATGCTGGCAGTTATCTGGCATGACACATATCTACTTTCCTCCAATGGTGTTATGGACAAGACAGTCTGAAAATTCATAATAACCAAGAAGCCAGTACTTGCAGAAAAATAAAAAAAAGGTATAGTGAAACCGACGCCCACACAGACCCTATAAGTGGTACCTGCTATTATATCATTTCATAGTTGAAACTTCTCAGTTCAATTGGAAATAACCTACAACACTGCAAGCTCCACAACAACTATCACAGCAAAGAAGTTTAGGCAGGATGTCAGTATTGCTTTTCTCAAACCTGCTATTCTTCAACAAAATGTGAGGCCTTCATGTCCACAAGATCATGATTTAGTGAGTGTCATTTCATTGCAAATTTTAAACCCAAGATACAGACTAGACTGTAAATTGTGTACAGCTGCAGGGAAAAGAAGCCTGACTTGCATATGCTGCCCAAATTTCAATGTTTACCTCTATGCTTGACACTCTGCATCAAGTTATACCACACATTTGGGATTATCAACGTTCCCAAAAACTCCTGCAGAGGCATACAGCTACAATATAAACCCCAGTTCATGAAGGAAGCAGATAAGACTATAACTAGAGGTGTAGTTTATTCATTTAACATTCATAAACACTCATTGTGAGATGCCTTAAAACACAATACACTCAAAAGAAAATTAAAATGTTTTCATTTTTTCAAACTTATGTCTGTTTTTATGTTGCAATATGTTGTAAATCGTTAAACCAGTACTCATAATTAGCTTGTTTTATTCATTGACAACCATGTCCCTAACATATTATTCCCTTGAAATTAACAAACTCACTAAAAACTAGGAAAAGTGGCGGGTTTTTAAAACATATTCTATAATTTCTATAAATAGCCACAAAAATCAAGATGCGCCTCATAATTATCGACAAATTTACATAAAATATTTTTCGGATGTTACAACCATTCATAATGGTGCCCCAAAATTTGAGACTTATGTCGTTTTAAATTTTTATGAATTTAATTTTAAAAACAGTTATTTTGTAGCAAAACTGCAAACACCCTTAGTAATGGAGACAAATGCTCAGGATGGCTGGTCAGCAAAGTGTTAATTCACATGACGATGTTTATAGATCGATAGCAGATATTCCCAGGGTACAGGGTAGGTGATGGACACCCACTTCGAACGGAGGCATGTCATACTGTGGATAGGTATGGGATCAAAAGCTGACATCAGTTACAGCAATAGCTTGTGGATTATGAAGAATATACTCTACATATTGACAGGTTAGTAGCTCATTAATATATGAACACTATTCCATAGTTTAAAAGTCCTAAGTTTATTTTTTATGATTTTTAAAAATTGTCACCCTGAAAACTGATCATGCCCAAAATATAGCGTGGCTGTGAAATAGACTTGGTTGAAAAATGGGGGGAGCAAAGTGTTAATTGATAATAAAACTTTTTTTTAAAACTAAATTTGAAAGAAAAAAAAGAAAAAATATATTATCTGTCTGTACTAACAAATTCTTGATTCTCTTTATTACCTTATCAGAAGCATCTGTTCTTCTTGACTGTCTCAAATTCTTGGCATCAGAGGTTTGTATCATCATCTGTGTGTTGACATATTGCTAAATTCAATAAAAAAATTGTAAGGATGAAGAGTTTAAAGATGAAGGGACCATCACATCATGGTTGACTAATTTTTTCTTCACACAATGATTTGAAGTAATGGAGTATGGGGGAAAATGAAAGCTTATAACAAGTAATGTTTGGTAATAGTTTCAACAAGAAGTCAGAATAGACAAGTCATTTTCATAATTTATTTGTAACCATAGCAACAACTTTGGGTCTACATCCTGTCTATTCATAAGGCAAAAAACAATGTGCATTATACAAATCTATAGACTATTGGGGTAATAATGATATTTTTAGTCTATGTGTTTAAAGCCTTTAGCAGAAATTACTGTTTTTCTTAATTTCTTATTCAAGTGCTCTTAAGACTTTCGCTGCCACCCATTTTTCAACCAAGTCTGGTTCACTGCCAGCTATTTTTCACCATGAACAGTTTTCAGGGTGACATTTTAAAAAAATCAAAAAAAAATAAAATAATAAACTTAGGACTTTTAAACTATGGAATAGTGTTCATATATTAATGAGCTACTAACCTGTCTATATGTGGAATATATTCTTTATAATCCACAAGCTATTGTAATAACTGATATCCCCATACCTATCCACAGTATGATATCCGTCGTTTTGATTTGGGGTGTCCGTCACCTACTCCTGTACCCATGGGTATGTCTGCTATCGATCTATAAACATCGTCATGTGAATCACAGTTCAAATCCATATCACATTCAGAGTTTGTTTTAACACTATCACTAGCTAAAGTCAAAAAAAAGGGGTTATTTTGACATCACTATTCATCAGCTCTCGTTCATTTTGAAAATTTTTTTTTTTACTTACAAAAAAATCGGATTTTTCCCAAAGCGTTTACTGGGGCGTGTGTTAGATCTGCCATTTTAGGAGCTCGTGAACAATACGAAATTAGTATGTCAGGGACCCCCGTTTTGAAGATACCCCCCTTTAAAAAAATACATAGCCGATGGAACATTGGGCCCGACAAAAGTCTAAAACGGAGCTAAAGGGTTGGTTTTTCGTCAACTTTTGTCATGGTGGCGAAAGTGTTAGATTTTGTATTGTCAGTTGATTTGTTTCATAAGACAAGATGAGATACTTCTTTAATTAATTATCCGCATCTATAACACTCTTCGATCATAACTTGAATATGCACTTTTCCAACCACTTTGACCACCGTTAAAATTTCTCTGTCTTTCTAGTTTCTTCCCTCGTCTTTCTAGTTTCTTCCCTCGTCTTTCTAGTTTCTTCCCTCGTCTTTCTAGTTTTTTCCCCTCGTCTTTCTAGTTTCTTCCCTCTTAGTTCTAGGTTACAGTCTCTTTGCATTTTGAAGAGATCAATTGAACTGGAGGTCATCTTACAGCAGGAGAAGAATTTAGAGTTAGAAGACAATGTTTGAAGTTTA
>JADZMA010002668.1:0-11362 GCA_020796225.1 Arion vulgaris
GCTACTATAAAGTGCTCTTGTCTAGCTACAGCGCTCGTGTGGTGCGGAACTTGCAAGGAAGCACAGAATAATAGCATTGTGACTTCAAGGCATGTCATAAGAGATGACTAAGGTAGGGACCTAGTGAAGTTATCCTAGTAAATAAAAAGTGTAGTAAAAATTGGATGTGCTGTAGGCAAATACTTGTAGGCAAATAACTGACACAACGTACAATGGCTCGTAGGGACAAATCACATAGAAATCATAAAGTGTGGTAACAAGCGGTCAATATGGAGCATTGCAAGAAGAAGAAGAAGAAGAAGAATACTCCTTAAATATCTTAACTATCCAAAACTGAACAAATGTGACTATTCAACTTAAAATAAATAACTTACCGAGCAGTCAAACCATTAATTGTTGTGTTAAACTTAATAAATAACTTACAGAGCAGTCAGACCATTAACTGTTGTGTTAAACTTAATAAATAACTTACCGAGCAGTCAAACCATTAATTGTTGTGTTAAACTTAATAAATAACTTACCGAGCAGTCAAACCATTAATTGTTGTGTTAAACTTAATAAATAACTTACAGAGCAGTCAGACCATTAACTGTTGTGTTAAACTTAATAAATAACTTACCGAGCAGTCAAACCATTAATTGTTGTGTTAAACTCAACAAATAACTTACAGAGCAGTCAGACCATTAACTGTTGTGTTAAACTTAATAAATAACTTACAGAGCAGTCAGACCATTAACTGTTGTGTTAAACTTAATAAATAACTTACCGAGCAGTCAAACCATTAACTGTTGTGTTAAACTTAATAAATAACTTACAGAGCAGTCAGACCATTAATTGTTGTGTTAAACTTAATAAATAACTTACAGAGCAGTCAGACCATTAACTGTTGTGTTAAACTTAATAAATAACTTACAGAGCAGTCAGACCATTAACTGTTGTGTTAAACTTAATAAATAACTTACCTAGCAGTCAAACCATTAACTGTTGTGTTAAACTCAACAATGATATCTCCATAACCATCGTTTGCATAAACTCCAATGTACTCAGTCCAGTTGCGAAATGGTTGGAGTCCGACATCATAAACTGGTAGTTGACTAGTTTGTCGTGACTGCCAGGGTTGAGAGAAGTTACAGATTGTGGTTGTGTTCAGCCAAGGTTCAAGTCCCAGCATGGCATCAATGAGATAATTTTGTAGAGATAACCTGTCACAGAGATAACACATTAGAAACAAGACAAGTCACAACTGCAGAGATTAAACATTGACAGTTTGAGTATACCTTCTTCCAACACAAACTTTCTCTCAACATTATGCTATCAGTGTTAAACCTGGACACTGACATCAAACTGTAGAGATTAAACATTGACAGTTTGAGTATACCTTCTTCCAACACAAACTTTCTCTCAACATTATGCTATCAGTGTTTAACCTAGACACTGACATCAAACTACAGAGATTAAACATTGACAGTTTGAGTAAATTTTCCGGGTCGCCAACATGGTGGTTGTGAAAATTCCTAACGGATAAACTGTGCGCGATTTCTTGTGATTACGGTGTGATTGACGCAATTTCTGGCCACTGTAAGCAGATAGAATGTGTTAATTAGTGTTGTGTTTGTGTATGTATAGTCAGAGCACACGTCTGACCGTACATTGTGGCCTTGAGTGTGTCTGCGCCGTATCGGAGAATAGCGTGACCTGTTATCGATAGGTAGCGCACCGCGTGGCGATGGACTAAGAGCAGTCCTTCCTTCCTTCCTTTCGTTCGCTTGGAATATGTATATATATTCAATGTTGTCTCTTGTATGAACTTCACTGTCTTTAGTAGCTCACACAGAGGTCCGTAGCTTTATGTCAGTGTTGTTTCGTTAGGCCAGTGAGTTTGCCTCAGTGTATCATATTTGGGGCAGTCTTGAAGTATGTGCTCTGCAGTCTGGTTTGCCTGTCAACATGTACACATGGCTGAATTGCCAATCTTGAATTTTGTATACATGTGGCTGTGGAGCCGATTGTGTCCTGTTCTAAGGCGCAGAATAACAACTTGTTCCAATCTACTCATATTATAGTAATCTCCTGCTCTCCTGCAGCACCTTCCTTGGCCAATCGGTCTGCTGTTTCATTTCCTGGTATTCCACAGTGAGAGGTATCCACTGCAAGACGACCCTGCGATGATTTGGATAATTTAGACAGTAGGGTCTGTAGACCTGGTAATTTTCTGGACTGAAGTGCTTGGAGTGCTGATTTTGCATCAGTCAAAAATACAACAGGTTGAGGATCGGGTCTGGTATTCAACAGTTTTCAGTTGCTGCCTGAATTTCTGCATCATAGTTGTGACAGAATTTACCCATTGGTACTTTAATCGCATCTCTAGCGTTGTTTGGGTATTCTATGTACACTCCTGCTCCTCCATTCTTCACTGCATTTTCTGCTGACCCATCCGTGTATACCGGACCCAGAGATCATGTGGGTATTCTTCATCAAGTAAACTGAGAGTGACTGTCTTGCGTTGTATGCTGTTCTGCTCATCCTTGTCGAATATTCCTTTCACTTCTGTCTGGATACATACTTCTGGTTCAGTCTCCTCTCTCAAAGGGGTTTGCTCTGGCACAGACTTTAGGGAATGCCAACTTTTGGTAGGTCTGAGGTTTGCCTATTCAGTCTTTTGGCCTGGTGAATAAAGCTGCTTCTTTTCAGCCGCCCCAATGCTAGATTTTGGAATCTGTTTTCCATTGGGTGGCTTGGCATACTCAGAAACTTTTCTGCCTGAGTCATCACTTTTGTGTCTCTGCGTTCTCTCAGTGCTTGTATTCCCCCACTCTTTCCATCTCCACTATTGGTGTTGTTTTCATTGCTCCTGTGATGACAGGAAGCGCCTGGTTTTGCACCTTATCCAGTTCTCCTGTGGTATTTGATGCTGGACACCATGCAGCTGACCCATATTCCAGGTGTGGTCGTATGCCCTACTGATAAATATTTTTAAGTATTTTTTGACTGGCGCCCCATGTGGTTCCACTTAATTTTCTCAGGATGGATAACTTCCTCCTGGTCTTTGCTGCTGCTTTGTTGTAAGAGCGAGTCCAACCTGCTGCCTTGTAGGTTAATAAATTAAGGCTAAAGGTGGGCAGCCTGACAGAAACACAGCAGAAGACGGGTGCACAATGTGCAGCGCAATTCGTTTTCTGAGACATTGACTAGTAGTAGTGGAGTAAACCTTCCAACACAAACTTTCTCTCAACATTATGCCATCAGTGTTAAACCTGGACACTGACATCAAACTGCAGAGATTAAACATTGACAGTTTGAGTAAACCTTCTGCTTGTAGTGGATCCCATCCAAGTGACTACGTCTACATCTCTACCCCCACCAGGGTAGCTCTCCCTCCATCCCTACCCGCTTAGCCAGACAGGAACCAATGTCTGTTACCAGGGTCACCATGTAGGAGTTTGTTGAGTCTGTTATGTCCTCCTGTGGGCCACGTAGAGGAGGTCATACAACATGTATGTGCCATTCAGGACGTCGACCATGGAGAAGAGTGGATACCAATACCCACTGAACACAGACAATCCTTTGTAGTAGTCACCGCGATAAACAAACCAAGTCGAGATTCGCTTCCCACAATAGTCAGTGCAGAAGTTGAAGCATTAATAAATGACTACACATCGGAAGAAGATGCTGTTGTCTTCACTGATGATTCTGTTAGTTGACACAGTCGGAGTGCATGGGCCTTTACGGCTAGAGTGAAAGGAAAAGTCATTAAAGAGGCAAGTGGCACATATCCGACAATTACCAGCAGCATGGCTATGGAGGTCATGACGGTGACAAAATCGCTAGAGTGGCTACAGACGCATACATTCACTCAAGTATGCATGCTCAGCGACTCAATAAGCATGATACAGACGATCAAGACCAGTTATGTACGAAGGCAGTGGATGCAAGTAATTCAAAACTCGCAAGCCAGATACTTACCTTCATCTTTGTCCCAGGTCACGCTGGGGTGAAGGGAAATGAGAGAGCAACACACTGACGAGCAATGCTACGATCGAGAATGGGTCTTCTATGGACAGAAGCGACATCATCAACGCTCTAAGAGAAAACATACGCTCTGAAGATTTCAACGAAGAAGATAAAGGGTATTCTCTATCTCGGTTGCACAAGTTGTGTATAATGATATGTGTGGCAAGACAGAAAAACCACGAGAGAAAATCCAGTAGATAAATCAATCAACACAGAACGGGAGTTGTTAGCCTAAACACACTGAGATACAAGCATGGGATGAGATCGGAGCAATTATGGACATGTGCGATGATCCTAAAATGAACAATGAATGAATATCCTATCCTAAGTCGGAAGATGTAAGTCTTTCCTTGTCTGTCGAGGGGTGGTAGTCGTGTTGGATAATTTAGGTTATTTTCTAATATCCACGATAGCTCTTTTTTCTTTTAAAGTATGTGATTTCGTTATCTACTTGTTCACATTCTGCTACATTTTTTATCCAGTTTGTCTGCCTTCTTGTTACCTAGCACTCCACAGTAGTAAATTAACTGTCTCTGTAACAACTTTTATGCATACCTCCCTACATTGAAGATTCCATAAACTCTGTCTGTGACAGATCTTACATGTGCTTTTGGTTAAATACTATCTCGACAACAAACAAATGAAAACATTCAATAAATACAGGTGAGAGTATATGTACTTACCTGTGATAGGCATGATCATCATCACCATTAACTGCAATAAATACAGGTGAGAGTATATGTACTTACCTGTGGTAGGCATGATCATTGAGAGTATATGTACTTACCTGTGATAGGCATGATCATCATCACCATTAACTGAAATAAATACAGGTGAGTGTATATGTACTTACCTGTGGTAGGCATGATCATTGAGAGTATATGTACTTACCTGTGATAGGCATGATCATTGAGAGTATATGTACTTACCTGTGATAGGCATGATCATTGAGAGTATATGTACTTACCTGTGATAGGCATGATCATCATCACCATTAACTGCAATAAATACAGGTGAGAGTATATGTACTTACCTGTGATAGGCATGATCATCGTCACCATTAACTGCAATAAATACACCAAAGTTTTCTGATGGTACAAGAGTCAGTATTGATGCATATCCAGGAGTGGATCCAGTGTGGGTTAATATGTGAAACCCTAGACAATGATAGACCAAATCTTGTAATCTTCAATCAACACAGAACAATAATCATAGTTTCAAGCAGATGACATGAAATACACAGTCAATGAGGTTTACATACAGATGGTATGTGTAAGTAACCTTACAATGAGGTTTACATGAAGATGTCATGTGTAAGTAACCTTACAATGAGAAACTTCTTTCTTCTTCTTCTTGGAACGCTCCATATTGATCACTTGTTAATCACTCTGTGTGATTTGTATGTCATCTGAGCCTAAGAGCGATTGTATGTTGTGCCAGTTATGCGCCTACAAGTAGACTAGCACATCTGATTTCTACAATGCTTTTTATTTACTAGGGTAACTTCCCTAGGTCCTACATCAGTGGTATCTTACGACATACCTTGTAGTTTGCAGTGGTACTATTCTTTGCTTCCCTTGATGGCTCTGGCAACACACAGGAACAATGAAAAACAATGAAGATGAGAAGTTGATTTATAGCACAAAAACAGACAGATCCTTCAACATAGCACAAAAACAGACAGATCCTTCAACATAGCACAAAAACAAACAGATCCTTCAACATAGCACAAAAACAGACATACCCTTCAACATAGCACAAAGACAGACATATCCTTCAACATAGCACAAAGACAGACATACCCTTCAACATAGCACAGAGACAGACTGACCCTTCAACATAGCACAAAGACAGACATACCCTTCAACATAGCACAAAGACAGACATACCCTTCAACATAGCACAAAGACAGACATACCCTTCAACATAGCACAGACAGACTGACCCTTCAACATAGCACAGAGACAGACTGACCCTTCAACATAGCACAAAGAGAGACATATCCTTCAACATAGAACAAAGACAGACATACCCTTCAACATAGCACAAAGACAGACATACCCTTCAACATAGCACAAAGACAGACATACCCTTCAACATAGCAGAGAGACAGACATACCCTTCAACATAGCACAAAGACAGACATATCCTTCAACATAGCACAAAGACAGACATACCCTTCAACATAGCACAAAGACAAACATACCCTTCAACATAGCACAAAGACAAACAGGCCCTTCAACATAGCACAAAGACAGACAGACCTTTCAACATAGCACAAAGACAGAACCTTCAACATAGCACAAAGACAGAACCTTCAACATAGCACAAAGACAGAACCTTCAACATAGCACAAAGACAGAACCTTCAGCATAGCACAAAGACAGACAGACCCTTCAACATAGCACAAAGACAGACAGACCCTTCAATATAGCACAAAGACAGACAGAACCTTCAACATAGCACAAAGACAAAACCTTCAACATAGCACAAAGACAGACCCTTCAACATAGCACAAAGACAGACCCTTCAACATAGCACAAAGACAGACCCTTCAACATAGCACAAAGACAGACCCTTCAACATAGCACAAAGACAGACCCTTCAACATAGCACAAAGACAGACCCTTCAACATAGCACAAAGACAGAACCTTCAACATAGCACAGACAGACAGACCCTTCAACATATCACAAAAACAGACAGACCCTTCAACATAGCACAAAGACAGACCCTTCAACATAGCACAAAGGCAGACCCTTCAACATAGCACAAAGACAGAACCTTCAACATAGCACAAAGACTGACAGAACCTTCAACATAGCACAAAGACAGACCCTTCAACATAGCACAAAGACAGACATACCCTTCAACATAGCACAAAGACAGAACCTTCAACATAGCACAAAGACTGACAGAACCTTCAACATAGCACAAAGACTGACAGAACCTTCAACATAGCACAAAGACTGACAGACAGAAACATCCACATAATAAGTTAGTACACAAATGAATACATGCAAGAATACATTTAGAAATAGCATTCAATTCTTTCTTTTACTTTTGTGAACAGCCTACCTCTGTAATATCCAACTCTCCAACCAAGTGCATACATATCTCCTGTTTGAGTGACAGGAAACTGGGGTATGTGCACCATACTTAAGTCAGTGGTCGGCAGCAACGACTGTAGCGAATGTAGGTCATTAACTAGTGACTCAGGAAACACTTGGTGACCATGACTGTTGTTGCCCTTGCTAAGGTGAAAGTTCATCCACTTGGCCATGTCATCAGCAGTAGAGAAGATGCAGCCAGAGCCGCAGCGACTGTTCCACTGTCTGATAATAGAAGAAATGTCAACATCATCATGTACACTGCTACAACAACATCATCATCTCATGTACACTGTTACAACAACATCATCATCTCATGTACACTGCTACAACAACATCATCATCTCATGTACACCACTGCTTCAACAACAACATCATCTCATGTACACCACTGCTACAACAACTAACACAACTGGAAATTGGAATGTTGTTTGATAGTAATAATGTAGATGAAACAATTGTGATGTTCAAATGTCAAGGCTGTCCTTCTATATGGAGCAGAGACATGCAGAACAACTAAGGGGAACATCAACAAGTTGCAGACATTCAACAAGATGCCTGTACAGGATACTCCATCTGCGATGGTATGACAGGACCACAGGGAACTGCAGGATAGAACGGGACAACGGCATGTGGAACAAGAGATAAGGAGCAGAAGGTGGCGATTGATAGGACACACTGAGGAGGTCATTGGACAGCATCACCAGACAGACTCTTCGATGGAATCCCCAAGGTTATAGAGGTAAGGGAAGACAGAGGAACACCTGGAGACATGAGTTAGAGATGGAATGTAAGAAAATGGAGAAAGAGTGGGGAGATATGGAAAAGATGGTCTTGGATAGGAGGGCTTAGAAGGCTGTGGACCTATGCCTCCTAGGGAAGGGTGAAGACGATGGGATAGCAGAGATTGAAAGGCTTTGGCTCAGGACAAAAACTGCACTTAGATGAACACTGAGGGTAAACAAAAACGTGAAAGATCCAAAATGACCTGGAAGAGATCAGTAGAACAAGAATTGAAAAAAATGAATCACAGCTGGAGCATAAAATAGAGAACAGTCAGGAGCAGAAAGGAATGGTGCTCACATGTTGCTACCCTAAGTGCCGAAGTCATCACATGCTGAGAGAAGAGAGGCAGAATATGCAAAGTAAATATTGATTGCTGATGGTCTTACTTGGTAAATGTTGGATCTATATCACCAAACTGTCCATCAACAGTAGACCAGGGTAAAGCAACATTCACATTATCAAAGTTAACATCAGATCTTACTTGATAAATGTTGGATCTATATCTCCAAACTGTCCATCAACAGTAGACCAGGGTAAAGCAACATTGACATTATCAGAGTTAACATGAGATCTTACTTGGTAAATGCTGGATCTATATCACCAAACTGTCCATCAACAGTAGAGTAAGGTAAAGCAACATTGACATTATCAAAGTTAACATGAGATCTTACTTGGTAAATGTTGGATCTATATCACCAAACTGTCCATCAACAGTAGACCAGGGTAAAGCAACATTGACATTATCAAAGTTAACATCAGATCTTACTTGGTAAATGTTGGATCTATATCTCCAAACTGTCCATCAACAGTAGACCAGGGTAAAGCAACATTGACATTATCAGAGTTAACATCAGATCTTACTTGGTAAATGCTGGATCTATATCACCAAACTGTCCATCAACAGTAGAGTAAGGTAAAGCAACATTGACATTATCAAAGTTAACATGAGCAGCAAAACTGGATGACATCATTTCCAAAGGTTGAAATATTGTTTGATTAATCATCTCTTCCCATGTGCTGTTACTAAGAAGTTCTGTTATAGCTGCTGCCATGATGTAGCTGGTTGAACTGTAGGTACCTTTCACTCTGAACTCACTCTTGCTTTCAAAGTACTTGACTCTCCTGTTACACACACACAGAGAGAGAGAGAGAGAAATCAGAGTTGTATGTATGCAGACAGTATTCAACATTCAACACAACAACTAATAAACTAAAGAATTAATAAACTAATGAGCTAATGGTAGAAGAGTGTTAGAATAGAATGTAGATTTTTTTCTTGCAGCTATGAATTCAGGCTTAGTCACTCTGCCCACCTGCCCAGCGTGTTCGTAGCGCGTTGGACGATGGATGATAAGCCCTCTGTGAGTGCGGGTTCAATTCCGCGGGCTGGTAGAAAAGCCACAGGTTCTCCAGATTTATGGTGTCTGCGGCACTGAACCAAAGGGTTACGATGTCCATGTCACCGAGTCGAAGAGCTGAAAGCCCAAGTGCTTCTGGATCAGAAAGAAGAAGTCACTATGCCTGTGACTGATTTTTGCGTGAAGGTTTGCTTTCCTTATCACCAGTGTTCTTCACCAAACATCATCATCATCATCATCATTAGTTTGCATTACTCCCAAGAGAACATAAGACAGAGACCAAAACAATGTCCACTCAATTCAACCTTATGCATTTCTTTCTACCTCAAACTTAATCCATTACATGTCTTTAAGCTCTGCTTCAAAGGTTCTCCATATCTCCCTAGGTCTCCATTTTGTCACTGTCCTTACAGTGGTCAATGTATTGCATGTCTTGGCTGTCACAAAGAGTAGTTTAACAAGTGGACGATATGCAGCGTTCGAAGAAGAAAATATGTTAGATGCATAGTATCGGAAATGAACAAGCAGACAAGCTAGCTAAAGAAGGAGGGCGACTACTGCAGACTGATCACAAGATCAGCTTTGAGGAAGCCAAAACAACCATCGGTTGGCAGTACAAGAAAATGGTCAAAAGACCACACAACACAGCAGCAGAGATGGATACTATGGTCTATGCCGTGCGAAAAGTTGCTATATTCCGCCTCTGTACTGGCCATAACAGGCTTCGGGCCTACATGTTCAACAAATTTTAAATTGACACAACTAGCCTGTGCCACTGTGAAAGGCGGACATGACGGCAGAGCACATACTGCAAGACTGCCAATTGTTAGCAGGTCTAAGAAGCGAAACTCGGCCCGATAACACTGAGCTTCACGAGAAACTGTGCGGAGGGAAGGAGTCGCCAGATAGCACTGAGCTTCACGAGAAACTGTACGGAGGGACGGAGTCGCCAGATAACACTGAGCTTCACAAGAAGCTGTATGGAGGACGGAGTCGCCAGATAGCGCTGAGCTTCATGAGAAGCTGTCGGGAGATGAAGTCGCCAGATACGCTGAGCTTCACGAAGCTGTACTGAGAGCGGAGACCCTAAAAACAACGGTAGAATTCATGAAGGATTTGGTTCATTGGTCTAGGCGGGGATAGAGAGAGAAAGAGAGAGAGAGAGAAAGAGATGCATGATGTGATTCAGCGACATTTCTAATGTTCTCATTCCATAATCTATCCCGTCCAGTAGCATTGATGGATTTTCTTAAACAGTTCATTTCACATGTTGTGATCTTGGGATATGGTTAGGGACCATGCTTGACATTGATAACAGATTTGGTTCATTGGTCTAGGCGGGGATATAGAGAGAGAGAGAGAGAAAGATGTTGTGATCTTGGGATATGGTTAGGGACCATGCTTGACATTGATAACAGAAGAAGAGGTAGAGGATCATTACTAGAACATGACAGAAATAAATCTCAAGAGATATCTTCATTGCACTCCGGACATGTCCATAGATGCTCCAATCTCCTTCAAAAATCTTCAACAGCGTCTAGCAACTGACCATACCAGTTTCATTTTGATTGATGAGCCTACTCATATACCTGTTGTGCTGTTCTTTTCTTGCCACCCCAATCCCAGCTCTTGCAATCTAGCAATGTGGATTGGTTTAGATGAAAATCCATTTTGCGCCACACTCAATGAAGGCGTTAAAAATGTCAGCTCTATCCATTGGCTGGCCCCTTGATATGGTGACAGAGCCAGCCAGCCTGTCTACTCTCTTATTGCCAACAACACCCATGCATCCTGATATGGTGGCAGAGCCAGCCATTCTGTCTGCTCTCTCATTGCAATGACACCATGTACTCGGAACAAAGATAAGTGTAATTCTGTAAATTGTCAGAGAGATTGTCCAAAGAGTCTAAAGCCGAAAGATTGACTTCATTGTGACATATTTTACCTCATATGGCTCGGTCCCTCTCCTCAGAAATGATACACCATCTGCCGAGAATATTGCACAAAGCATGAACTCCGTAGTTCCAGCAACAATCCTTGGAATCTCTGGAAAAAATGCACCCGTGAATAGAATAGTGCAGCCCGGATTTGAACCCAT
>JADZMA010002669.1:0-11360 GCA_020796225.1 Arion vulgaris
TTCTACAAACGTCAAATATTTAAACTTCCCATACAGATTGAAGATCAATTTTACAAACATTCAAATATTTCAACTCCCATACAGATTGTAGAAGTCTGTTTTAGAAACAAAGTGAAATATTTCAATTTCACATACACATTATAGAATCATGTTTCAGAAATCAATTCTTGACTCAGAGTTAACAATTTTAACTTCACACACAGATCGAAGAAATCATTTCTTGACTCAGAGTTAACAATTTTAACTTCACACACAGATGAAAGAAATCAATTCTTGACTCAGAGTTAACAATTTTAACTTCACACACAGATCGAAGAAACATTTTTTAGAAATCAATAATTGAATCCAAGATAAATCGATACTGAAGTGAGACACTACAATTATAACTATAAACCAGGATCATTTCTGTTATATCATTGTTCACTATCATCAAAGAGAAAAGCATGCATGTAGGTAACAGTACTGTTAAAAGTCTATTATCCGTGGAAAAACAATTTACACGTGTTGGTTCAAATGAGCTTGAAAAAAATTTAAAAAAATAAAGTGTCAATATGAATTTTCATCAAATATCTAGTCCTCAGCAGAACTTTGCCACCCCAACAGTCCTTTTGAGTTTCTCTCTCTCTCATAGGCCAGATTTCACCTGTGTACCGTCATACTCAAATCAACAGTTACATCATCCTGATTCATCTTTTCCGTGGTCTTCCTCTTTACCTCTTTACCGAAATGCCTTCTATAATGGTGTTCAACCATTCATGTCTCTTTCTTTTTCTTTTGCCCTTCTTTGCCGTTAGGCGTAGCAGGTTTAACTGATGATCGGTTTTCGAGATAGAGCACGCTCGGTTGTGTGATATTGGAGTTTTAAGATGTCGGTAACTCCATCAATCATCTTTTCTTGGTCTGTCAATTCCTCTTGATGATTGTTATTGGATGATGACATTAAAATCGATGTTGAATCGATCAAGCTATTTAGGCAGTTTGGAGTTACCGTTGTACAAGTCAACTGGATGTCTGAGAGCAGAGTGAGAGGTGTGTTTAATGAGCGACCACGGAACCATCAGTATGCATACTCTTCGATATCTGTTAGGAGAGACTGAGCATCTATGGGTCTGCCCGGAGTGCAATGACGTCAGTTTAGTAACTAATAACCAACCAATTCCTCTTGATGAATCCATTTTCTGTATCTCTTTATAAATGTCCAAAATACTTCAATTTTCTTATTCTAATCTGTAGTATCCGGAAGTTTACCTTACACAGTGGGATTTGGATGGACAACTCAAAATTAGCATTGCAAGTGAAGATTAAGGTCTCTTCGACTTGTGTAAATAGTTCTTTACTGTATGGCTCAGAAACATGGACAGCTTATTCAAGGCACGACAGGAGATTTAACATTTTTCCTCTTCGCTGACTCCTGAGGTTATGAACATCAAGTTGCATGACAAAATAATGAACTCTGAAGTACTGCAATGTGCAACCTTACTATTAATCATAAAATACACAGCAGAAGACTAAAATAGATGGAACATATGAGAATAATAAATAATAGTGGCAAACTTCAAAATATGTTGTTCCGTTACCTGTCGATAGGAAAGTTATTTCAAGATAATCTGCTGCTCATCTTCTTCTTCTTCTTTGCGTTCGTTCTTTACGACCAATTTTAATCACTTTGTGATATGTTTAATCTTTGCCAAGAACGTGTATACGTTGCACATTGGTTTGATAGGCCCCTAAACGCATAAACTACTACACGTTTAGGACACATGCATCCGATTTCAGCCAAACCTCCTTAGTCGCCTCTTACGACATGCATGGCAGGTAACAGTGGTTCTATTCTTTACCCCACATTTCGGCCCGTAACCACTCGGGCGACTGCTGCTCATATAAAAATATAAGTAAAGCCTCAAAGAAGGACTTTTCTATCGAGTTACAACAAATGGAAAAAAATTAAAAAAAAATGTTATATTTCTTCTGCTTTTGTCGTCACACTACTCGGGTTGTTGCCCAGTGTCGTCACACTGCTACCGGTTGTTGCCCAGTGTCATCACACTGCTACCGTGTTGTTGCCCAGTGTCGTCACACTGCTCAGGTTGCTGCCCAGTGTCGTGGTTTTCTGTTTTTGTCTTGCGCTGTTCTGGTGGCTTGTGTGATTGTTATTTTTGCTCTTTCACAGGATTCTGCTACGCCATCTAACCATCTTTCCGTGGTCAAATTCGCAAAGGCATATTCTTTCGAAAAGAAATTTAGGTATCAGCAACGCTTAGCTTTGGATTTAGAAAAGAGTTGTCCACAAGAACAAAGTTTATTCTTATTGTTCATGTTTGTTGTCTGAGTCTATACGCTTTAAACTATTTGTTTTTAACAGTTCGTTATTAGGTTGAAAGTTTGTACATTTGCTTTAGAAAGGTATTATAACCTAAATAATAAACAAACAAACAAATAGATACAGAAGTTTTTGAAAAGAAATTTGAGATGAGCTTGAGGCAAGGAAAAATCTCAAGCTCAGAAGTCATCACTGGTACATACTTGTCAGATGACTGTCTGTAACATCGAAGAAGGTCAGCTCGTGTTGTGCTGGGGCTCGCATGGGAAGCAAAGAATAGTACCACTGCAACCTACAATGCATGTCGAAGAGGCGACTGATGTAGGCCCTAGGGATGCTACCCAATAAATAAAGAGCAGCGCAGAAATCGGATGTGCTGGCCTGCGCTGGGTGCATCTGGCACAACGTACAATCACTCTTAGGCTCAGATCACATACAAATCACACAGAGTGGTTGACAAGTGATCGATATGGAGCGTTGGAAGAAGAAAAAGGTCATATACTTAATTAAGATTTGAATAAATTATTGATTTTTTTTGGTCAGGACTGCTGCTTTCTAGCCTACTATATCAAGGTTTTTTAACTGTCAACTATTTCTTAATGAGGTAATCTTGAAAACAGTACCTACGTTTTATCGTCCGTTTCGATAAGACCTAGAATTGATCCCACCTACTTTGAGTTAATGAGTCACTGGAAAAATATTCTGATTGCTTCAAGCGGAATGGAAGCGTTAACTTTTTGGTTGCGAGGCTAGCACCCTGCCGCTACGCCACAGTAACTCTCAAAATCTGACATATTTTTACCTCTATCAGAATTGCATCAGGAACTCTCAAGGTGCTACGAGGTTCGTGCAATGTCTAAGAGAGTTTCGAGTGTAAGAAAAAGATCAGAGTACACATGGTTATTCACCGAAATTTAAGGCAATGATGATGGTCAAATCAATCAGTCAATCAATCAATCGATTTAAATTAAGATGAAAGTCAATAATCAATAGTTCAGGCCATAGGCGCTCAGTGAAGAAGAGATATGAATAGCTCACGAACAAGCCACATTTAGCAGCTTTCTACTTAGAATGGGGGAAAAATCTCTTCAATTATTTTAAACATACACAAACTAACAAAGTAACATACATATACATATCATATCAAAACAAACTTATGTAAAAAATAAAACACACACTCACATAGATACAATAACGCACATAAAAACACAAACACACAGACATATACAGACACGCATAAATCAAATGATAACTCTTCTGTTTTAAAAGAAATATAAGAAATGAATATAGGTCAAAGGTATAGAAATAATGATAATTTAAATAAAAAGAGCAAAGGTTAAAGTTCATACACTCGTTGACTCCCACTCTGATATTCACTCCATGTCATGTACTCACAGAGATAAGAAGTTCCGGATCTCCGCTCAAGAGGATGCACACTATATATAGTGATACCTGAAGGCTGTATCGACAAAGTCGGACAATATCGAGATTTCATAAATTGTAATCACGAGGAAGTCTCATAAAGGCTAGATAGAACATGCGTGTTCTAGGGTGGAATGTGGGGAAAGGTTAGCTAGTTTCATGGCGCTGGAGTTAGGATCAGTGGCGGCTCGTGATCATTTTTGTGTGGGCAGACATTTTTTCCAGAAAAATCGAGTGTTTGGTTGCTATATTTTAATTTATAAAATAATAAAAACACGTTATACAATATTTTTAGTGAGGCCCGGCCCCACAGGCCCTTAATGACGAGCCGCCACTGGTTAGGATGAAGTTGGATGGATGCATTCAGAATATTCGGTCTTATTCGGTATTGAGGGCTTTCATATTTAGCAATCCCTGTCACTCAAGGTAAATATATGTAGACTATATATGATGCGGAAGAATTAGATAAATATAATTATAGACGACCCAAATCTGAACATTTATAGAAAGTTATCAATCTGGATAAATAGAAAGTCAGCAATCTGGATAAATAGAAAGTCAGCAATCTGGATAAAGGAAATGTTAGACAGAGCAATTATTAACCTACATAGAGAAAGTGGTATATATAATGATCAATAATCTGGGCAGAGATGTTATATGCAGGGTGTTTAAGATAAAAGTAAATCAAAAAAATGACCAATACATATTGCGTTTTTGTCTATTTTCCTAATTAAACCGGTTCTGACTAGCTCGCCCTACGCCACATTGGTTCATCGCTCCTTCCCGCACCAAGATTTCGTACTTGACCTATCTTGCGTCATCATTGAACTTTCTCATTTTCATAAATATATGTCAGATTGGCTCCCTTGACAAGCTACTTTTATCTTCAACACCCTGTAATCTAGGCAGAAAGCGTTAAACAGAATATCATTAATTAATCTGTCAGAGAAAGCGTTAAACAGAGATATCATTAATTAATCTGGGCAGAGAAAGCGTTAAACAGAGATATCATTAAACTGGGCATAGAAAGCGTTAAACAGAGATATCATTAAACTGGGCAGAGAAAGCGTTAAACAGAGATTTCATTAATTAATCTAAGCAGAGAAAGCGTTAAACAGAGATTTCATTAATTAATCTAAGCAGAGAAAGCGTTAAACAGAGATATCATTAATTAATCTGGACAGAGAAAGCGTTAAACAGAGATATCATTAATTAATCTGGGCAGAGAAAGCGTTAAACAGAGATTTCATTAATTAATCTAAGCAGAGAAAGCGTTAAACAGAGATATCATTAATTAATCTGGGCAGAGAAAGCGTTAAACAGAGATATCATTAATTAATCTGGACAGAGAAAGCGTTAAACAGAGATTTCATTAATTAATCTAAGCAGAGAAAGCGTTAAACAGAGATATCATTAATTAATCTGGGCAGAGAAAGCGTTAAACAGAGATTTCATTAATGAATCTGGGCAGAGAAAGCGTTAAACAGAGATTTCATTAATTAATCTAAGCAGAGAAAGCGTTAAACAGAGATTTCATTAATTAATCTAAGCAGAGAAAGCGTTAAACAGAGATATCATTAATTAATCTGGGCAGAGAAAGCGTTAAACAGAGATATCATTAATTAATCTGGACAGAGAAAGCGTTAAACAGAGATATCATTAATCTGGGCAGAGAGAGAGTTCAATAATCTACAGAGAAAGTACCATATAATGTTTAATAACGGACGCAGAAAGTAGTTACATATAATGTTTAATAACGGGACCAGAAAGTGTTACGTATAATGTTTAATAATGGGACGCAGAAAGTGTTACGTATAATGTTCAATAATCAAGAAAAAAACATATTTGTTAGTTTTTATTCGTTCTTATTAGCCAAGGAAACCTGTCGTTGTAATTTGTGCTGTTTGGGCAGAGAATGTGAGCGTGTTGGGCTATCGCTAGGACCCTAGTGCATGAAGGATAGACACATCCGATTTTCGGCAAAAGATTTATACATATTATACAGCATGACATACATTTGTACAGACGAATAGCTTAACAGTAAAATGTTATAAGCACACAAACCTTACTACAAAGTACTACATATGAAGTTATGTTGTAGCATGGTATCAAATCTGATTAGTCACAGAGATTCGTTAGAGGTGACTCATTCAAGTAAGAAAACAGTACTGACTGGTACCATTCCTTTACATTATATGGACATCTAATGCCTCAGATGACCACTGCTACTTTTGTGCATATTCAAAGTTAGGCCTTCGAGTGACCGCAGCAAAGAATAAAGACAAATAAGTATTTATAAACACAGATGCGTTTATTGATGTCCCTAACTACTCAGATGTGAGTGTACCTTCGGTCTTTCTTTCCGCTGTTAAATTAACCATACGCTTAACGGCAAGAGTGGACAATAATTCTATCTTACCTGGGGATAGCCAATAGACACAAAATTGATTGATTGATTGACAGAACCATCATCATTGCACTTCGGCGAGTAACCATGTGTACTCTGATTTATTTCTTACACAGCAAAGATCTCAGTGGCAGTGCACGAACTCCCTAGCACCGGCGAGGTTCCCGATTATGGAAGATGGTGAAAATATTTGGTAAGAATTTATGTTTGTTAATTTTTGCTAATGTATTTTACCCGGGGCAGCGACTTATCTTTCCACATCTGTGTTTGTTTCAGCATATCACCACATACATTCTATATTTTTGGAAACATATCTGAAAATATGATCGGACACCTCTTCGTGTGTCTCTCAGAACATTGACCACTATTTTGACATTAATTTGCGCGATATTGGGGTACTTCACCTTGCACACCAACGGGATTCTAATTTTTCAGAAACTATACTGCGCTTTCTTAGAACTTCGTCTTTGTGATGATATCGTCATGAAACTTAATGAGAACTAAGGTGCGATATTTGTTTAGCGCAATGAAATATATGTGCGGGGTCAAAGGCTCATGAGGTCATGGTGGTAACATGAGCCAGGGTTAGCGAGGGCGCTAACAAGACCCTGCCCCAACCTCCACGCGGTGACCTGGAAACAGACTATGGTTCCGGTCTGGCTAAGAGGGGAGGGATCGGGGAGAGAAAACTACTGGTAGGGGTAGCAGTGCAAGTACGAAACACGATAAAGATACATACAAACAAAATGCACTAATCTCTTGACCGATGTCCAACAAGATATTGCCCAAGTCCCTGAACGCAAAGAAACACAGAAACGACTCAGACATGGATGAGAGGTGCATCCAGTGACCAAACGTATGCCCACGTAGGGCGAAGCTCTAAGCCTGAGGAGGGCAAACATTGCCAGCCGTCGGCAGAATAAATAAGACAGGACCGTAACGAATAAAAGTCTAACCTCGTGTTGGTGCGAGAGAAGATTGCAGCTGACCTAGCATTGGTAGCCTGGTGCAGACACATGTACTGGGCAAGGTTTGCCGAGCGCAAAGAACAAGTTGCGTTTAGTGCATAACGAAACTACCCGCCCTGGGAAAACCGTGCAGGTACTGTGCGATTAAAATTAACATCCCCGGAAGAACTGGAGGTTGGTGATTCCTAACGGACTGCCAGCCATGGGGCAACTCGGCAATGTTCGATTGCAGTCGTCGTAACTAACATCCCGGAATAACTGGGGCGGGTGATGGCGGCGAGCGAAAAATACACAGTTACGCTGATAGCGCCGACTGAAACGACCCTCTACATTGTTTGTACTCGGCCCCATGCCAGTGCTTGACGTTAATTGCAAATTGCCACGTACCAATGCGCGTCTAGAAAAGGCTGAGAATGTTCCTTCTCCGGATCAGACTCAAAATGTACGGTAAAGCAAGGCCGACAATGTACGGACCTGACAGGAAGTCCGGATCTGAACATTGGAAGGCGATACTTTACACGGTGTCTTATACAGTAAGACGCCGTCCGAGGATAAGCTTACAAGCCCCGAGAAATATTCTCAGTCAGAACGGCATGAACAGCGTAACTCACTGTCCCGGCGTAGATCACAAAGCCCAAAAATACGGCAAAGCTGATCGTACCTGGAAAGCTCACCTAGTAAATCAAAGCTGGAAAACGAATACCCACCAGAAGGATAAGCAACTGGCCTCAATAGGTGCTGAAGGTGGTGCACGTACATTACGTTCGGACATTTGGCTTTATATATCACAATGAGAATGATTAAAACAGGCATAGAACGATCGAAGAAGAAGAAGAAAGTATAGTGCTTGAATATAAGTGTTACAGAAGAGTCTAAATATATCTTGACAGAGAAGAGAACAAATAGATCTATCCAGAAAGAATTCAAAATCAAAGAAAACTGGCGATGCTACAAATAAGAAAGAGAAAATTGAGATATTTTGAACATATAAATCATGAAGGCTGGAAGACCATCATGGAATGAGAAACTGGGGAAGAGGATAAGAGGAAGACCACGGAGAAGATGGACTCAGGATGTAACTGATTGTTTTAACATGACGACTGCAGAGGAAGGACATCTGACCTATGAGATAGAGAAATTTCCGGAGAACTGTTGGGGTGGTAAAGTTCTGCTCATGACAAGCTATTTGATGATGATGAGTGAGATATATTTTCATGAAAGTTACAACAAACTATTTCAAAACTGAAAATAGAAGTGTCTCGTCCTGTTGATACCATGATACTATGTAATGTCTTGTTTTGCCACACAATCTAATAACCTAATTGCTGATAACCACATTCCACTAAAGTGTCTATGTACTCACAGAATCTTTGATTACATTCTATGTATGCTTTGCATTTTATATGCTTCCTATAATTACAAACAAAAATTCATGTAGACATAATGTTATTTATGTCTGCTTTTGTTTTACTAGACACATCTGTGACTTCTTAGATAATGTTTTATATCTTTAAACTGAGAAAAGTTTTCCAATCTTGAAAGATATAAATCATGATATGACTTTTATTCTATTCCTTTGGGCTCTTGTTTGAATATACCATCTTCTTCTTCTTCTTCTCAATGTTTGTTTCTTGCACACTTCTACAACTCATTCTTACTATCTATAATCTATAAACTCTAGTGCTTTTCTAATTGGAGAATCCATCCATCAATGTGATAACTCCTGCAGCTCGATTTGTATAATTTCCTAATTCTATGTTTATTATAATGAGCTAATACCACGTCATCTATGTCCTCATTTGCAGACGTTGTGTTGTGATTTACATCGATGAAACTGGCAGTAAGGTTGAAGCCTTGTGTAGCATTTATGATATACACCATTGTATGTTTATATATACATCGGAATCTGCCTTAAATTTCAGAGACGATTTTCAGAGATGCACGTTACAGGCGGTCTAGTTAGATTGTGCTCTGTGATAATCAAGATCGATTTATTTTCGAAAGTCGCTCTATATCTATATATTGTACTTTGCAGTTAACACACTACATTGATTTACTTCTTGGTACACCTGGTACTTTGTCCCTGCTTATTTATGTGTTACATATATATTTATTTCTGTTTTTCCCCTACTGTCTTTAGGTTTTATGTTACTGTTATCATTGTGTATGTTCTATCTGTGTTCTGCATATGACTATCTTTTCTAGCCTTATTTAGTCTTGTCCTTTTCTTGATACCGAATATTTGGTCTAAACTTCGTATTAGTCTTTTCTTTGTTCACTCTAAAACTATATTATTTCAATTTTGAAATGTACATTCTGAAACAAATATTTCTAATCATGATTCTTGTTGCTTGCATTTAATTATCAGCATCAAGTAACTCCTGTCTCTTCCTGAACTTGGCTCCCATGATAGCAGTCCTGAAAAACTCTCTGTTGTTTGCAAAGTTGACTGGTACCAGCAGTTATTTTCAGATGGTCAATAACATATTGCTCCTATCGTCTTCTAGGTCTTCCTCTCATTCGTCTTCCAGGCACCATTCCTCTAAAATTATCTTCTTTGGTCACTCATGAAACCATTGACGAAATGGGTGAACTAATGGGAGACAGAATGAATTTCAGATGCGCTGCAAAGAGAGCAACGTCCTATAAAGGATACGCACCTTGATGATGATGGTCACTCATGTGGTTTAATGTGTCCAAAAAACTTAATTTTCCGTAATTTTATGCTCTTTAATAGTCAACTCTCTTTATGTACACTTCTTATTTGCACGTGTAGACTCCTCTTACTACTTGTTAATATTCTAGTGCTCAAATCTTTGAAGTTTTATGACCTCTGTTTCATCAATTGCTTTCCTGTTATAATACAGACGGGGTACAGAAAGACTAAGTATCCTCCTCCCCTTAGATCTATATTTATATTCACAGATATATAAGTTATTAAATTATGCTCTCAACTTTCTAGTTAATGCACGTCCTTGCATGTGAGAATAGTAAATCAATGTCTGTAATTAAAAGTGTAGCGACTCTATGTATGTCATAAATGTTGCTGTTTTTCATCTTCTGAAATATGTACGGATATCAAAAACTATAAATTGAATAGTAAAATAATATATAATTATCCACACGTCGCAGTATCTGCCTCATTATTCATTTGCCAAACTGAAAATAATTGAATATAATGTAGGACATTTTGGTTTTCAAATCTCATTATTTCTCAACAAGCATACGAAAATCATAGCTATAAATAGAAACATAATCTTCTCAAAGATTCTGACACATAGAATTATAAACAACATAAAGGCCACAGAGCGGATTTAACGAATCTGATAAAAGACTGTATCTTAATGCACTTCATTATTTCAATGTTTGTAGATCTCCAAATACAGATTCAGCAGTGTATGCAGACTTATTGGTCTTCTTCTTCTTCTTCTTCACCCTCACCAGCAAGAGGCATAGGTTCGCATCCAACGTTTCCCAAGCTCTCTTTTCAAAGTCATAATTTCCAGATCTCTTCACTCACTCCACATTTCCTTGCATTCCATTCCTAACTACCGCTTCCTAGTTGATCCTGTCTTCCCTCACCTCCATACCCTTGGGTTCCATCAGTGGGGCCCGTCTAGTGAAGCTCCCAGGAGGTCTTATCAGGTGTTTCCTATTCATTGCTCCCTTCTGACCTTATCTCTTGTTCCACCTGCTATTGTCTCGCTCTATCACACAGTTTCCTGTTTGTGATCCTGTCATATCATCATAGATGAAACATCCTGCGCATGCATCTAGTGATGAATGTCTGCTACTTGTTGGTGTTCCATTAGTTGTTTCCCATGTCTAAGCTCCATGCAGAGAGACAGCCTTAACATTTATTAAATATAATTTTCTTAATTTTGTTCTTGCTCATTCTTGAGCTCCATTATCTTCAGAAAGATAAATGTTGATATTGCGTTGTATTTTAATCTAACATCTTCATCTGTACCACCGTGAATGTTGATAACACTTCCCAGATATGTAAATGTACAGTAACTCTCTGGTTGTGTTCGTAATGACGCTCGTATTGCTAGGCTAGGCGATGGGTGTCGTAAGAAATCAGGGTAAGTGGTTCAAATCCTGTGTTTGTCTATTTGTTTTTAGCTCTTAATACCTGCCATTGTTTATTTGTTGATCATATTCTTCCTTCCGTTGCTTCCTCTGGGGTTCTTGCAAAATAACTCTTTGTTCCCATCTCCTTTAATAGTGCTCCTCTCATTAT
>JADZMA010002670.1:0-11358 GCA_020796225.1 Arion vulgaris
GCTCATTTAATTATGTAAGTATTCTCACCACTGTGATCACGTTTGTGTTTCGTTGCAGAAAGCGACTTTCAAGTTATGGAAGGCGCCCGATTGTGTGAGTTAGTGGCGACACGGTTGTGTGAGCTCTGTGTCGACACACGGTTGTGTGATCTGTGCGTCGACACGCGATTGTGTGAGCTCGTGTCGACGACCCGATTGTGTGAGTTCTGTGTCGATACCCGGTGTCTGGGCTATGTATTGACACCCGGTTGTGTGAGCTATGTATCGACACCCGGTTGTGTGAGCTATGTATCGACACCCGGTTGTGTGAGCTGTGTCGACACCTCGATTGTGTGAGCTGTGTCGACATCCGGTTGTGTGAGCTGTGTGTCGACACCCGGTTGTGTGAGCTGTGTATCGACACCCGGTTGTGGAGCTGTGTTCGACACCCGGTTGTCTGGCTATGTGTGACACCCGGTTGTCTGGGCAGTATCGACACCCGGTTGTCTGGGCATGTATCGACACCCGGTTGTGTGGCTATGATCGACACCCGGTTGTCTGGGCTATGTATTGACACCCGGTTGTCTGGGCTATGTATCGACACCCGGTTGTCTGGGCTATGTATCGACACCCGGTTGTCTGGGCTATGTATCGACACCCGGTTGTGTGGGCTATGTATCGACACCCGGTTGTGTTAGCTGTGTATCGACACCCGGTTGTGTGGGCTATGTATCGACACCCGGTTGTGTGAGCATGTATCGACACACCGGTTGTGTGAGCTATGGTATCGACACCGGTTGTGTTAGCTGTGTATCGACACGGTCTGTGTTAGCTGTGTATCGACACCCGGTTGTGTTAGCTGTGTATCGACACCCGGTTGTGTTAGCTGTGTATCGACACCCGGTTGTCTGGGCTATGTATCGACACCCGGTTGTGTGGCTTATGTATCGACACCCGGTTGTGTGGGCTATGTATCGACACCCGGTTGTCTGGGCTATGTATTGACACCCGGTTGTCTGGGCTATGTATCGACACCCGGTTGTCTGGGCTATGTATCGACACCCGGTTGTCTGGGCTGTTATTGACACCCGGTTGTTCGGGCTATGTATCGACACCCGGTTGTGTGGGCTATGTATCGACACCCGGTTGTGTTAGCTGTGTATCGACACCCGGTTGTGTGGGCTATGTATCGACACCCGGTTGTGTGAGCTATGTATCGACACCCGGTTGTGTGAGCTATGTATCGACACCCGGTTGTGTTAGCTGTGTATCGACACCCGGTTGTGTTAGCTGTGTATCGACACCCGGTTGTGTGGGCTATGTATCGACGCTCGGTTGTGTGAGCTATGTATCGACACCCGGTTGTGTTAGCTATGTATCGACACCCGGTTGTCTGGGCTATGTATCGACACCCGGTTGTGTGGGCTATGTATCGACACCCAGTTGTGAGCTATGTTTCGGCACCCGGTTGTGTGAGCTGTGTAACGACATGTATCAGACATCTATCAGTGGGACGGATTAGTCAAATGCGTAAGCGGTTGTCTATTGACTCGTCCAGGTGAAGGTTGGGGTTTCAATCTCACACTCGACGTTCAACACGCGAGAAATTAAATTGGCTGTTCTACCTCCTACACACTAGAGTCTACAAATATGAAGTCTAAGATTCTTCATGCCATGAGGTCTGAAAAAGTTACGATTTTTAATTTACTAAAAAGTGTGTATATAGTATATCAGTTTTAGCCATTGCGTGTTCGCTCTTCTGTAGTATTAATATGTGTAAAAGATATATTCCGAAGTTAGGTTCATAAAACTGTGATACTGAAATTGACTACACACTCGTTCCTCCTGTCAAATAGAAGAAACAAATACACTGATATTGAAGAAGCAATATGCACTTTTACGATAGATTAGAAAAACATGTCGCAAGGTGAAAAAAGAATAAACAACTTGTTTCCGAACTACAGAAGACTATCAAGGAAAGGACATACATAATTAAAGGATTTCCAAATAAATGACAACATTTGAGATATACTTAAAATAAAGAAATGAATCAAAATGTAGATATATTAGAACAGACTGAAACCCCCATTTAATCTCGATAGATAATGAAGAAAGTACATCAGTGGAAAAATAGACTGATACTCATTGAATACATGTTTACTTTGTTCAGATCGCACTGTTGACTACCGATGTATGTATATTTTTCTTTATGACAAATACTGAGAGGTTTCTCGGCTGAAGTATGAGGCAGCACTAACACTAAATGCGGTTAAGGTTAAACAGAAGGGAGAACATATATCGTATTTATTTGAAGTCCGTAGTTAACCCTTCGCTCTGCCCGCCTGCCCAGCGTATTCGTAGCGCGTTGGACTAGCCTTCTGTGAGTGCGGGTTCAATTCCGCGTGCTGGCAGAAAATCACAGGTCCCCAGATTAACGGTGTTCGTGGCAGCGAACCGAAGGGGCCGATGTCCATGGCACCGAGCCGAAGAGCTGAAAGTCTCGAAGTGCTTCTGGATCGAAAAACCAACAAAACCTCTTCGCTCTCTGAACCGATATAGTGAATTGAGGTAGTCTGTGAGACGGCGCACAGCCAGTCTTCTTCTTCTCTATGATCAACTTCTGCTATGTGACTACTCCGGTATGTGTCATAAACAGGGCGGTGCAGTTGAGGTCATTTGTTTTGTAGTGTTGTTTCGTTGGCCAGACTTCCTTCTCACAGGTAGTTCGGTAGTTCGCCACGAAAAGTCCATAGATCGTCTTCAAATTCATACCATATAAAGATCAAGGAAAACAGTGGGAACTTAGTATAACAATTAGCATATCAATGGAGGTACTGGCAGTGACTAAGACCTTACTCTGGATTGAGTCACAGAACTATACCTGTACATACAGTGTGAGTAATTCATTGAGAATGATCCTGAAAAATGGTGTCGAGTTCGGCATGTAGACAACGGACTGAAGTCCTACAATAATCACCAATATCAGAATGATATTCATTGCTCTGTTTAATGTTGATCAAAGTTACCATGTTTTCAATACTCTCCTTGTCGTCCACTATCCTGCCTTACTTCTTCTTCAAATACTCTATATCGATTACTTGTAACCATTCTGTGGATTTGTATGTGATCTGAGCCTAATAACGAATGTAAGTTGTGTCAGTTATGCACTACATGTATTCAACATATCCGATTTCTGCGATGCTTTTTATTTACTAGTGGCTTCCTCAAGCCCTACATTACTCGCCTTTATTACGATATGCCTTGTAGGTCCCAGTGTGACTAATATGTGCTTCTCTGTCGGTCTCGCCACCACACAGATGGTCTGCCTCTAACATCATTATCTCTATTGTTGCAGTCTTGAATTCTTTCTAACATTATTATCTCTATTGTTGCAGTCTTGAATTCTTTCTAACATCATTATCTCTATTGTTGCGAGTCTTGATTCTTTCTAACTTCATTATCTCTATTGTTACGTTCTTGAATTCTTTCTAACTTCATTATCTCAATTGTTGCGTTAATCACTTCTATCTAAAATCATTGTCTCTATTGTTACGTTAATCACTTCTCTTTGTCTCTATTGTTGCGTTATTTTATTCTTTCTAAAACCATTATTTCTATTGTTGCGTTCTTGAATTCTTTCTAAAATCATTATCTCTATTGTTGCAGTCTTGAATTCTTTCTAAAATCATTATCTCTATTGTTACGTTCTTGAATTCTTTCTAACATCATTTTCTCTATTGTTGCAGTCTTGAACTCTTTCTAACATCAGTTTCTCTATTGTTACGTTCTTGAATTCTTTCTAACATCATTATCTCTATTGTTGCGTTTCCTAAATACTTTCTTATATCATTATCTATATTGTTGCAGTCTTCAATTCTTTCTAACATCATTATCTCTATTGATGCGTTCTTGAATTATTTCTAACATCATTATCTTTATTGTTGCGTTCTTGAATTCTTTCTAAAATCATTATCTCTATTGTTGCAGTCTTGAATTCTTTCTAAAATCGTTATCTCTATTTTTGCAGTCTTGAATTCTTTCTAAAATCATTATCTCTATTGTTGCAGTCTTGAACTCTTTCTAACATCATTATCTCTATTGATGCGTTCTTGAATTATTTCTAACATCATTATCTTTATTGTTGCGTTCTTGAATTCTTTCTAAAATCATTATCTCTATTGTTGCAGTCTTGAATTCTTTCTAAAATCATTATCTCTATTGTTGCAGTCTTGAATTCTTTCTAAAATCATTATCTCTATTGTTGCAGTCTTGAATTCTTTCTAAAATCATTATCTCTATTGTTGCAGTCTTGAACTCTTTCTAACATCATTTTCTCTATTGTTACGCTCTTGAATTCTTTCTATCATCATTATCTCTATTGTTGCTTTTCCCAAATTCTTTCTATATCATTATCTATATTGTTTTCAGTCTTCAATTCTTTCTAACATCATTATCTCTATTGTTGCGTTCTTGAATTCTTTCTAACATCATTATTTTCTATTGTTGCAGTCTTAATTCTTTCTAACATCATTATCTCTATTGTTACGTTCTTCAATTATTTCTAACATTATTATCTCTGTTGTTACGTTCGTCAATTCTTCCTGAGATTAAATGTGAACAAAATATATCAGATTCCAAAATACGACATTGTTTATTCGCCAATATTCATCGATTTTCAAATCGTGCAGTTTGCTAAGTAAATAAATAGCTATCGAGAAACATAAATACAATTAAATTGACTTCAGTATTTTCTACGCACAAACAAAATAAAAACAATATGTAAAACTCATTTTTCGTAAAATTAATATAAAAAAACACGACTATTATTCAGGTACTTAAAACACAAGGTTAAAAGTATATCAATTCATATAGAAACAAACACAGTTAACATAACCGCATACATATACACATATTTGTTTCACAAAAAAAAGAGAAAGAAAGTTACATATGCAAGCTGAACAGAAATTATATAGATGTGTCATCACAACAAGGACGCATCCTTCTAGAAATGACAAGTACTTGAGAATATAAACTAGGCAAAGGCATTGCCTGAAGAGCTAGGCAAAATGTTCTACGATCTGCCTAACTCCTCGTCAACACACTGAAGAAAGGTCACATCCAGCTAACCAGCATCTTCATTTGAAATGTCAGTGCTATGGCATTTGTTTAATAGAGCTTGAAAAATGTTTCTTTTACTGACAATGCACTTATTTTCAATAAACACATGATTACTGTTGCAAGTAACTAAAATCGTGATTTTGCATTCTTCTTACATAAATAAATATATCTTGTCTCACTCGTTTGCTCATTACGATTATGTCTGCATATGTAGTTTCCATTGAGTGTCAGAATGTATTATGATCCATCTAGTGACATAATCTACTATGTTCCATCGAGTGTCAGAATCTACTATGTTCCATCGAGTGTCAGAATCTACTATGTTCCATCTAGTGTCAGAATGTACTATGTTCCATCTAGTGTCAGAATGTACTATGTTCCATCTAGTGTCAGAATGTACTATGTTCCATCTAGTGTCAGAATGTACTATGTTCCATCGAGTATCAGAATCTACTATGTTCCATCTAGTGTCAGAATGTACTATGTTCCATCTAGTGTCAGAATGTACTATGTTCCATCGAGTATCATAATCTACTATGTTCCATCTAGTGTCAGAATCTACTATGTTCCATCTAGTGTCAGAATGTACTATGTTCCATCGAGTGTCAGAATCTACAATGTTCCATCGAGTGTTAGAATCTACTATGTTACATCGAGGGTCAGAATGTAGTATGTTCCATCGAGTGTCAGAATGTGCTATGTTCCATCGAGTGTTAGAATCTACTATGTTACATGGAGTGTCAGAATGTACTATGTTCCATCGAGTGTCAGAATCTACTATGTTCCATCAAAGGTGTCAGAATGTACTATGTTCCATCGAGTGTCAGAATCTACTATGTTCCATCGAGTGTCAGAATGTACTATGCAGCAGACATTACAGACACAATATCAACATTATATATGCCATTGTTAGTTCAGTTATAATTTTGCCTCTTTCTTTCTATTGTCGTCACACTGTTACCGGTGTGTTACCCAGTGTCATGGTGTTCTGTTTTTTTGCCGTGCCCTGTTCTGGTAACTTGGGTGATTGTTACTGTTGCTCCTTGACATGATTCCGCTGTGTCATCTAACCATCTTTTTCGTGGTCTACCTCTCGCCTTCTTTACCGATATTATAATTTGACTAATGTATTAATTACAAATTTAAAAAAAATAATTGATTGGTTTCTTTTAGTCAATGGCATAATTTCTTTATTTTCCATTTTAACATATTTTAATGTTCTTTGATATATATGTATATATAATATTCACCAATGTGGTGCAGGCCTGCAAGGGAAGCAATGAATAGTACCACTGCGACCTACAAGGCCTGTCGTAAAAGACGACTGATGTAGGACGTAGAAGCTGCCAAGTAAATAAACAGCATCGCAGAAATCGGATGTGCTGATACATACCTTAGCGCATAACGTATACAACGTACACTCGCTCTTAGGCTCAAATCACATACAAATCACACAGAGGGTTAAAAATGGTCTATAGAGCATTCGAAGAAGAAGAAGCTATATATATACATCTATTGACATTTACACGAAGAGATCGTATATAGTAATACTAAGATGGCCGCAACGATAAAAACGTCCCCCATATTATTGATGAGTTTAATTGATTGATGGATTGATATTACTCACACAAGAGGATTGCAACTGATGTGGTCAACAGGTATCATAGGCAACGTTTTCAGGTGTAAATTTTAAAACTGTAAAAATATTCATAATTTAAAAAAACAATGTTTAATGCCTTTATACGTGAGCTAAGCCCGCCTGCCGAGCGTGTTCGTAGCGCGTTGGACGACGGGTGAAAGCTGCCTATTACTTTTGCTCAATTACGCGTGCTGGGAGAAAAGCACAGGTTCTCCAGATTTACGGTGTTCGTTGCACCGAACAGAAGGGTTACGATGTCCATGGCACCGAGCCGAAGAACTGAAAGCTCAAGTACTTCTGGATCAGAAAAACAAATACGTGAGCTATCTAGCCTACGCTTATCTCTTTTCAGCTTTCAACGGTTATTTTACGTTAACCCTGATACTACAAATAAGAATGAGAAAATTGAGGTATTTGGACAAGACACGAATGGCTGGAGAAGACCATCATGGAAGGAGGCATAGCGGCAAAGAGAAGAAGAGGAAGACCACGGAGAAGATGGTTGCAGGATGTAACTGATGGTTTGAACGCGAGGGCTGCAGAGGAGAGACATCGGGCCTATGAGAGAGAACCATTCCGGAGGACTGTTGGGGTGGCAAAGTTCTGCCCCGAACAAGCTATTTGATGATATTGAGATTGAGATCGGATGTTACTACAAAATATCTCGATCGTTTTTCACGGGACGAGAAACGATCTTGATGCGAACACAAGATATAGAGGCATCATGTTAAAAAAGCATTATTTATTGAACGTTAAAAATACGGATACCTCAACTGTCATCCTTTCATTAATCTCACATTTCCATTAACTGATAAGTCGAGTAACATTCGATATCAGAGTGAACATTTTTTCTAGAATAACTAAGCAGAAGTTGAAAACGTTTTAAATAACACAAACAATAATATAACAGATACAAACTAAACATATTAAACGAGAGAGAGAGAGAGAGAGGAGATGGAGGAGAGAAAAGAGAGATAGAGATAGAGACAGACAGATAAGATAGATAAGAGAGAGATATAGATAGAGAGAGAGACATATAAGAATATGATAGAGAAGAGAGAGAGAGAGAAGATAGAGAGAGACAGACAAATAAGATAGATAAGAAAGAGAGAGAGAGAAAGATAAGAGAGAGAGATAGAGATAGATGGACAGAATATAAGATAGATAAGATAGAGATGAAGAAGAAGAAGACAGACGCGATATAACAAAATGAATGAGAGACATACAATGGGGGCGTTAACGTCCCTTTCGCACGTAGAATCGCCCGTGTGGTGCCAGGGCCCGCAAGGGAAGCAAATAATAGTACCACTGCGACCACAAAGCATATCGTAGAGGCAACTGATGTAGGACTTAGGTAAGCTACCCTTACTTGCTCTAATCCCGTCATGCCCAGTGACACATGGGGTTTCAGAAAGGACTTTCCATGCTCTCCTGTCCCGTGCAACCTTCAGCGCAGAGCCCCGCGTCAGAGATGCGGTGTCCAGTTCCTCTTCCATCATGCGCCTCCATGTTGTCCGTGGTCTGCCTTTCTTTCTCTTTCCTTCTGGTGTCCAAGTGAGGGATACCCTTGCAGGCATTTCTTGTCTCATTCTCACTAACATTGTCCGAGCCATTTCCATCTTCTCTTTTTGAGTATGTCATTCATTGCCTCTTGTCTTGTATCTTGGAGTAGTTGGTTATTGGATATTTTTACTGGCCAAAGATTCCCAAGATTCTGCGAAGACAAGAGTGGTGGAAAAGTGACAGCCTGCTAGTATCTCCTTTGGTCATCCTCCAACACTCCGATCCGTAGAGCAAAACTGGCAAAACAATACTTTTATAGAGTAAGCTTTGTGATCCTATTATAGATTTTGGACTTCCATACTGGTTTCATTCTGGCAAAGGGTTCTGGCATTATTTAGACGTGATTTTATATCTTCCTCTGTGCCACCATTTAGTGTCAGTACGCTACCAAGATATATAAACTGCTCAACCCTTTCCAGTGTTTCATTTTCTAACATTACTGGTTGTTGAATTTCACTGTTTGTCATAATTTTTGTTTTTCCTGTGTTTGTTTTGTGGCCTACTGTCTTTGCCGTGCTGTGAAGTATTGTACTTTTCTCTTGTATATGTTCATATTTGTGTGACACCAGGGCTATATCATCTGCAAAGTTCAGATCCTCAAGCATCTCGAAAGGGTCCATCTTATTCCTCTTGGTGCTTGTTGTTTTATGGCATTTTTAGCACCCAGTCAATTGTAATACTAAACAAAAGAGGACATTACATCCTGTCTTACACCCGATTTTACTGGAAATGTTTTGTTGGAATTCTTTAGGTTGCAGGAGAAATCTTATAGAAGAGGGCTATGATGTTGACAAGCTTCTGCGGTACGCCGTATAGTCTTAGTATCTTCCATAGGCTGTCTGTGGACACTGTCGAATGCCTTTTCAAAATTTATGAAGTTGATGTATATAGTCCTTTGCCACTCGCTACATTGTTCTAAAATGTTACGCAGGGTAAATATATGTTCATTTGTTCCTCTTCCTTTCCTAAATCCTGCTTGCTCCATTCGTAGACACTTATCTATTGCTTCTTGTATTCGCATTATGATAATTTTACAGAATATCTTACTTGGGATTGAAAGCAACGTGATTCCTCTCCAGTTATTGCAATCTGTTAGATCTCCTTTCTTGGGAATTTTCACTACAGTACCCCTAGTCCAATCCTTAGGCAATTCTTCTTTCTCCCAGATATCTGCAAACAGTGGCTCTAATATGTTTGCAGCTAAGATGGGATCTATCTTGAAAAGCTCTGCTGTCATTTCATCATTTCCCTTTGCTTTGTTGTTTCTCAAGGATCCAATAGCTTTTACTATTTATTGCTTTTCTGGCAATTTGAGGTTGATATCAATATCCTGTGCGGCCGGTGGAATATCCGGTGGATGTTCAGGATCAGGTCTATTTAGCACATCTTCAAAGTGGGATGTCCATCTTATATCCTGCTCCTGCTCTGTTGTCAACAGTTGTCCTAGACTGTTTCTGACTGGCATGGTATGGTTGTGTCTTTTACCTCCGCATAATTGTTTGGTAATCTTGTACAGGTGTGTGCAGATCATGTACTTTAGCAGCCTTTCTGCTATTTCTGCTGTCTTTTCCATAAATTTTCTCGTCTGTTCTAGCACTTCTTTTTACCATTTTGTTTAGTTCTGTATATTCTTTCTTCCTTATCTTTTGACGTTCTTATCTAATGCTATTGATGCGATTTTTTCTCCTTTCCTTTTGGATGTATTCTAAGGTCTAGCCACTTATCCACTCTTTATGTTGTCCTTTACTGGTTCCCAGTACACTACTGCTAACTATTTTATATGTGCCTTTGATCGCATTCCATTTTTCTTGGATACTTTCAGTTGGTGTTGTGTCTGACTGCTCTGACAGGATTTGAAATCTGTTCTTTAGTTCCACTATATATTTTGTAGCAATCTCTATCTTTTAATAGGTTAACATTAAAGTATTCTGTTCTTGTCTTGGCTTGTATATATGTTTTCTTGAGTTTGAGCCTGATCATGGCAACGACAGGTGGTGGTCGCTGCCCACGTCAGCTCCTCTTTTCACCTTTACATGAAGTAATGTCTTTAGCCATTTACTGTTGATCATAAAGTGGTCTATCTGGTTTTCATCTCTTCCATTTGGGGATATCCATGTTTACTTGTGTATGGTCCTGTGGAAACAATGCTCCTATGATCAGTCTGTTTTCTAGACAAAAATTGCTCAACATTTCTCCATTTTCATTTGCATACACATCCTCTTTCCCCATTATTGCTTCTCTGTGTCTGTTATTGTTGCCAACTTTTGCGTTTAGGTCTCCCATTATGCACAAAACGTCCTGAGCTGGAACCTTGTCCACTATTTCCTGAAACCTTCTATAAAATGTGTTTGTCCTCTTCTTCGGCTTCGTTAGTGGGTCATAGCATTGAATGATAGTTAGCTTTCCTTGTTTCCCATTAAATCGGGCTTTCAACAATCTTTCATTAATCGGTTGCCACTCTAAGAGATGTTTATTCAATCATTTCCTTATTATTAGTGCAACTCCTGCTGAATGATTCCCGTCGTCTCTTCCTGAGTACAAGATGGTTTCCCCTGTTCTAGTTGTCGTCTGTCCAAAGCCTGTCCATCTACTTTCGTTGACCCCTAGAAAGTGTAATTTATAGTGTTGCATCTCTTTTACCACCTGTGCTGTCTTTGTGGTCTCAAACATTGTTCTGATGTTCCAGAATCATATTCTTAGTTTAGATTTGACATCCAGCAGACTTGAATTCACAGCGTGGGCTTCCTTGTGCTTTCACCCATACTGTTCATCGCTGGACATCGAGAGCATTTTTTTCCTTTCGAAGTTTCTGTAACATTTTTTCTTTTTATGGGGCAGAGTTGTTAGCACTGCGCCCAACCCCACCTGAAGGACCAGGAGGCCACATTTAGTCTGACCTCTCACTTTGGACCTGTCCGGAATTGGTAACCCTTCCAGGAACAGAACGTTCCCTGCAGGCAGGCAAGCTACCTAGTAAATAAAAATCATCACAGAAATCTGATGTGCTGGCCTACATATAGGCGCATAACTGGCACAACGTAGAACCGCTCTTAGGCTGA
>JADZMA010002671.1:0-11357 GCA_020796225.1 Arion vulgaris
CACAACTACATAAAACCGTTATAGAGCAAATGGTGCATGGACCATGTGGATACATCAATCCGAATTCCCCATGTATGAAGGATGGCAAATGTACCAAACGATATCCGAAGAGTCTGTTGCTCGAAACTCAAACTGGAGAAGATTACTATCCACTATATCGAAGAAGAAAGTTAGCTGATGGAGGATTCGAAGCAACTAAGATCAGATCACTTTTCATCATTCTTATTACCTCATGCAATCCATCAAATCCACAAAATTTGTGGGACACATTCAAGGAAAGTATGTCGGAAGATATTCTTAATCATACAAGAGAACAGAATCCTGACTTGCAAATTGTTTACAACGAAGATATATTTAATGAAGTTTTAATCATCATAGAGGATAAAGTTATTGATATGGTTGGTAAAACTTTACAAGAATTAGGGCTTCAACATCCAGCAAGAAACAACATCAATCGTTTGCAGAGAGAAATACTTAAAGAAACCGCTTACAATGCCGGCGACTTAGAGCATTACGTAACCATCAATGAGCCACTATTAGTTCATGACCAAAACAAAGTTTACGATATAATTATGAACCGAGTGATTGGTGGTACCGGCGGTCTATTCTTCATTGATGCACCAGGAGGGACAGGAAAGACGTTTATGATGAATTTACTCCTTTCAAAATTCGCTTTCAATCGCATATTGCAATTGCCATGGCTTCTTCTGGAATAGCAGCAACTTTTCTTCAAGGAGGACGAACTGCCCACTCTACTCTTAAATTGCCACTCGATTTAGCACATACAGAAGAGGCAATTTGAAACATCAGTAAATGAACAGGCAAAGCGGCAGTTTTACAACAATGCAAATTGATTGTTTGGGATGAATGCACTATGATTCACAAGCACGGACTAGAAGCACTCAACAGGTCTCATCAAGATATTAGAAACAATCGACAACTTATGGGTGTAGCAGTAGTGGTTCTTGCTGGTGATTTCAGGCAAACACTTCCTATTATTCCTAGAGGAACAATGGCTGGTGAGCTCAAGGCGTGTCTGAAATCATCCCATCTTTGGAGACATGTTCAAAATTTACAATTAACTACCAACATTAGGGTCCATTTACAGCAGGATGTCAATGCTGGACACTTTGCTGATCAATTGCTTGCTTTAGGAGATGGGCGGCTTTGCAAAGAACCAAACACTGGCACAATCAAGCTACCAGAAGACTTCTGCAATATTGTGCACTCAATAGAACAACTTCAAGACATGGTGTTTTCACGGGAAAACAAGGAATGTTGTTTACTATCAGGCCCTAACTGATAAATAAATATAACGTACAGTATTTAGAAGAAAATGATATCTCTTGGAACGGCGTCACCAATTCCTCATCAAGGATTACTAACAACTTTCACCCGTGCGAAGCCGAGTTAATCAGCTAGTATAATTATAATCTTAATTGTATCTACATATTGGTACACATTACTCACTAGCTAGGCATCGTTATTGTGTTGTTATGTTTGCAACGCTGACAACAGTTATGTTTACTGAAGAGTGTACTTGTTAAAATAACTTATACTATACATATATAATTACAATCGTAATTTGATCTACATTTCGGCACACAGCACTTACTAGGCATCCTTATTTTGTTGTTATGTTTACTAAAGAAGTCCGTTTGAGTTTGTATGTTTACCAACGAGTCCATATGTTTACTAAACTGCCTCAGTATAGTAAACTACTATACGTTTGAATAATCTGCCTCACCTCCATCTTGAAAAATGGTGCCGAAGATCATTATTTACGATTGCTGGGAGATAACACGTTCTTTAGCTTTCTCGTTTCTATACTCCATGGTGGCATGACTATGAGGATCGCCGCTGATTTCCGGGCTCTCTTATATATGGCTGAGGAACAGGTATCCCATATGAGTATCATATCAGACTCTATGTATATGCTTCAAAGGATTGAGTCAGGAAGTATTGGAATGTATGGACAGCATTCGGAGATCACATCTCAAGAAAATGACTAGGCTGTACACACCTGGATATGCTAAAGTGCGGGGAAACAAACGTGCTGACATTTTGGCACACAATGCCGCGACTAAAGCGAGCAGAAGTATGGACAGAGCCGATGACATCAATGCGGTTCGCTCTCGAATACGTTACATGGAAGAGTTTCAGTCACTGTAACGAGTTCGAGAATTATGAATTAAGTTTGGACATTCCAGACGGTGTCGTCTTCGTGGTAGAGAGAGATACGGTATACTAATCAACTTCTCATGGGAACTGTGAGCAACTGAACTTTAGGATTGTTGCTGCAGCGGAGGACAGAGAACGCATTGAAATTCCCAATGTACCATGACGTCTATCGCATATCATAACATAACTCGATGGTCAGAAAATAACAGGTAACCCTCAAAGACCACGCAGGGCGTATCCCTTAATTTAACTGAGGATGATATGCATAGCTTCATTATGTATTCACTTCTGTCGTTCAATTTACATCTTACTAAAAGTGAAAGTTACCATTCCATATTGGATAGTTGAAAACAACCAGTAGGATTTTACTGAAGACGGAGTCAAATCTTAACGTTTACCATGGAGTGATTTCATAGCTAGTAGTACAGTAGTAAGTTAGAGCGCCAATGTTCCAATTATAACAATTTTAGAAGTGCATATCTTTTCAATTCTTAATTTACATTGAACATCAGAGTTTCATTAACTGTCAACGAATATGAGGTGTTATATTTCACACTACTGTATTCATTTTGTTAAATTAAATGTTTAGTAAAGAATACGCTTTCATAACTACTTATTATTGTTATTTAAATTAATATTTATGTAACATAATTTATAATTTTAGTAAATTTTAGGTTCAAACCGGAGTAAAGCAAGGCTGTATTCTATCTCCGCTATTGTTTGGAGTGGCCATTGATTGGGTGATGCGAAAATGTTGCAGGGCGAAACTGGCATCGATTGGGCAGAAAATAGTCAACTAGAAGATTTGGATTTTGTAGATGATATTGCCTTGTTAAGTAGAAACAACCAAGATATGCAAAAAAAAGAGACAACTTGTCATCTATAGCATCACATGCTGGACTGCAGATACGCTTTGAAAAAACAAATATAATGAAGACACCTATGGCAAGCAATGCAGATATCACACTGGTATCTAAAATGATAAAAATAACAGAGCAGTTCACCTATTTAGGTAGCAATTTTGATTGCACAGGAAATGTTTAAAAAAAAAAGTATGATACGAATTGGCAAAGCAACATCCGCTTTTAAAAGTCTAAATAAAATATGGGACTGCAAGTTATATAGTATTAAAACTAAATTACGAATTTTCAATTCAAATGTTGTATCAATCCTAACATATGCCAGTTGGAAAATGACTAAAGATATAGAAAGCAAGTTGAATGCATTTGAAAATATATGTCTGCGAAAATAATGAATATAAAATGGAACGAATTCAGGAGAAGTGATGAAATCAGAGACATGTCTGGTCAACCACTAGTGACAACTGTTATAAGAAAGAGAAGATGGAGATATGTTGGGCACACCTTGAGGAGAAATGATCAACGAATATCAAAGCATACATTGAAGTGGGATGCAAGGGGTTCAAGAAAGAGAGGTGTACCCAAGGAGACCCTGAAACGAACTTTGCTGAGAGAGGCAGGAAATATCGGTCTCAGTTCCATGGAGGAAATTGAGCGAGTTGCCCAGGATAGAGTTGTATGGAGAAATTACTTGCAGGCCCTATGTAACGTATAATGGAACGAGAGGAATTATTATTATATTATTTTTATAATTTATATTACTAATATTGTTTGGATTATTAATACAATTGCAACACTTCATCCACGAATCTACAGTCTATACGAATATACGAATGTACGAATGTATGTATATCATCTGACTGACTGTATCAGTTAACTGATAATTGATACAGTCAGTCAGATGATACACATAAATTGAAACGATGGTCAAAAACTGCTATATAGATCACACGATATTGGAAGATGAAATAATTTCTAAAAAAATGAAAAATAAAACATTACAAATTAAAATACCAAACAAAGACAACACTTCGAATAAAGCAATTGAAGACGATTATCAATGACCGGAAATTATTTTATTCCTTGCATATATTCATGTCATCAAAACGACTAATATATATTTTGAACGATGTCTATAGGTCTGTTTATTACGTTGTTTGTGTACTTGATCCTGATCTCGAAGTATATATTTCAGAAGAAGTGAATATTACCTAACAAAGATAACGCAAGAAGTGCATACACATGTTCTACTTCTCTATTGATTACAATCTATTTTAAGAATGCAACATCAAAATAAATGGTATATCGTAATCCTGAGTGGAAAGACCCAATGATGCTCAGAGGTGTTAATCAGAAGGCGATATACTCAGAGGCTCCTTGAACAGATCCTTCCGACTTGTTTTTGTGAATGTTTTTTGTCAGGTTGTTTGATAACACTGCATGGATTGAAATATGTGTGTATATTTCTTGTAGCTGTCGCAATGAGAACATCATATATGTGGATATCACCTTACACACATCTCTTCTTTCGTCTCAAATCTAAAATCGAAGCATCTCAAGAATGCAGACTACTTAGAACAGTTTTGGCAAGTATTTACTCAGAAGTTATGTTATCCTATAGCTGTTACAGCAACCCTTTATCCCTTCACTTTGTGTTTAATTGTGAAATATCGGTACTGTATTATATTTCTTAAAAGTAATTTAACATGCATTTAGTGGGGAAGATATCTGCTATTATTACCAACACTTTAACTGGATACTTGTCTTGGACCATCCTTCCTTCCTTTCGTTCGCTTGAAATAGTGTCTATATATTCAACGTTGTCTCTGTATAAACTTCACTGTCTTTTGTAGCTCACACAGAGGTCCATGTAGTTTTCTGTAGAGTGTTGTTTCGTTAGGAAAGTGAGATTACCTCAGTGTATCATATTCGGAGCAGTCTGAAGTTTGTGAAGATATTTCTAAATTCTACTTTGTTACTTTAGCATCTTTTTTGCTGTTCACATCCTCAGAATTCCAGTGTATTATTTTAAGAACATGGTCAACTGCTCTATCATGCCTCCTGGCTCCACAGGACACATGAGAAGGACATAGAGTAGCTGGTGTTGGGCCTTTTTCAGGTAGAGACCCCGACACTGCACCTACTTGAGTGTTCGTCCCAGGGCGAGCACCATATTGTTTCAAATATATAGACATATTAATTAACGTTTGTGCGTGGCAACCTGATTGATATAGTGCACCTCTTGGCTGATTGCCTCCGACTTCAGCTCTTACTGCTAGAGAAGACGGTAGTCTAACTCGAGGGATAGAAAAGTTGTAAAAGAAGTAGGAGATCAGGCAATAAAAAAGATGCTCTCCTCAAGAGAGAGGAGAGCTGCCATTTAACCCATAGTTGGGGGATGGGTTTGTTGCAGCCAGAGCATTTACCACTCGCCTGTGGGTTCTGCGCTGTCACCTTATGAGGACCCATCCTGCTTTCTCCCTTTTTGGTCTCGTCTTTCACCTTCAGTCTGTTCGGCTTGGTTAGACCTGCCATGAATTATACTTCCGCTGACATAGCCTGAAGGAACGCCAGGGCACGCAAACCCTCCATACAGGATAACGTAGGCTAATCTGGAGGGGTTTTGGGCCAAATCTCTCGCTCTCTCTGTCGTTCATTCTTCACCTCTAATTTTATCATTCTTCTTGTGATATATATTTGATCATTTGACAAGAACGCGGGTTCTACGTTGACAATTATGCGCCCATGGTGACTAGGCCCGTCTACCCGATTTCAGCCAGCTGTTGATTTACTAGGGTAGCTTATCATAGGGTACGATCCATTCTACCGAATATGTCGGTCCGTAACTACGCCTTTTCGATCAGCTATTGCGGTATATTTGAACTTGTGATCTACGCCACAGTGAGTTACTACTGTTATGTCCTTTCTGACAGTGAGGTCGTTCAGGATCAGGAACATTTCAAGGGACACATAAGCTTGTCCTGAAACAGCGTAATACTTGTATAACACCCCTGTTACCTGGAGACACCGGACTGGGGCTAAGCACAAATAATATAGAGTGTCTTTTCAATCGGCGTTAGCAACGCAACTGAGATGTTTCGCTCGTCAAACCTCACCCTCCCAGTTCTTCCGGGGATGTTAGTTGTAAATGCAACAGTACCTTGCCCGGTTGTCCCAAGGAGTGCATTCCCGTTAGGCATCACCAGCCTTAGTGCTTCCGGGGATGTTAGTTGTTATTTCAAAATGCGCGTTTGTCCCAGTGAGGGCAGTTTCGTTAGGCACTACAACGCAACTTTAGAATGTGTCCTCGGTCAACCTTATCCAGTAAATGTATCTGCGCTAGGCCTTTGATACGAAGCCTACCACACTCTTCCCATATGTCGACACGATACATTACATCGTTTTCAGACACTTGTCGATACTTTTTTTTCGTGCCTAGAGACTGCCGGGACATGCAGCTCATCTCTGGAATCAGGGCTCCAATTTCCGCCTCCTGTAGGTCCCGTTTCTGCTTGGGATGCACATCTCATCCCTACATGTCCCTCTATTTGCCTTTACCATCGACCAGGAGGCTGATAATTGTGGTGCGACCGTTGCGTTCTCATTTCCGTGCCACGAGATTGCCTTGACACGCAGCTTGGCTTGGGCTCAAGGCTCCAAGGTTCGCATTATGTGGGCCCACTTCTTTATTATGGATGCACCTCTCATCCCTTTATTTGGTCATTTACTCCGGAGGGGCAGGGGTTAGCATTCGTTTGCAGAAGACTCGTACACTGCTGTTTCTAATTGTTTGACAACTCGGGCAATTTTTATCGTACATTCGATCAGGAGATGTGTGCATTTTGTTCGTAAGTTTGTGGACCTGCTTTCCTTTTTCGTGCTTGTACTTTTACCTCTACCAGTATCTCTCCTTCGATCCCTGTGCCTATTTGACCATACCAGAACCAGAACCAGGGTCACCACCTGGAGGTGGGGCACAGGGTCTTGATTAGTATCGGACCACTAATCCTGGCGCAGACCCCATGCTCCTTTGACCCGGACCGAGTCTGTGGAATACCAATGACGGAGTTTACCTCTACAACAGTAAAAAGTTTGCATAGTTGGTAAGAGCGTTGGGTCTCCATTTCGTTTAGATTCGTTATTCGACAGCTTGGTCGCACTTGAGTAAAGTTCTATGCTGTGATCGACACATTTATACATGTGATTCTACCTATCAGTGATGTTCTTCCAAGATACAGATTAGCTGTGCATATTTCTACACAGTTGAGACAACTGTCTTCTTTATTTCGCGATACATACCTTGGATGTTGATTTTATTACTACAAGTTTGAAAAGGCTGAAACTTATGGCTCATGAAATAGTTCACACATAATCAATGATTGCTATACATAGACAATTTTATGAAACTCAAAACATAATTAAAAATACACAGAATGTGGATGTTTGTTTTTCTGTTTATCATCCGAGCAATTAATAATGGTAACGTTAAGAGCATGTTGTATCTGGTGTTAATTCATTTGTTTAACTATGAATTAAGTTAGTTAGTATGAATAGGTTAGTTGTTACGTTTTTTTCTTGCAACAAATAACTTTAGAGAATATGTCCCTGTAGTTACTACTCATGTGATAATAAATACATATATTCATTGATGCGTTTATACTCTCCAGTGTGTAAGCAAATGCTCCCATCAATATTGTTATATTAGCTAATTTCCCAGTTAAAGACAAATCAGGCTGAATTGTTGCTACTACAACAATGATACCAACAGGAACAAAACATACAATAAATAGTATAGAAATCATCAATACCATCTTTGCTGTTTTCTGGTTACGGTTGGAAACATTCATAACTTGTTTACTTGCGTTAGTTGTATTTCTCCATTTTGCTTGACTCTTTAGTTTAATTGAAAGTATTATTGTGCAGACAACGATGATTACGAATGTAGCAATCGGAATAAAAAAGTTGCTTATTACAAGAAAAAGCATTTCGACATTTTCTTGATTTTTCGAAGACACAAGACCAATAATAGTTCTGTTTCTTACAGGATGAAATTTCCAATCTAGTCTGACGATAGAGTATACTGGAGTCCCAATAAAGAAGAATATGAGGAAGATACATATGGTGATGACAGCTGTTCTCTTTGGTGTAAAAATAAGTTTTACCTATAATAAAATAATAGTACATTATTATTATTTCTCTATTATCATGGTGTATTGTTCGTATGTAACTATATAAGAATACATACATTGACATTTCGCAAATGTGTATCAAACTTGAAATAGGATTATAATCAATGTTAACATATTTGTATTTTGTATTTTTGGTTATTGCTTTTCTAACATACCAGTCTAGACAAATAACTAAAAACGAAGTCTGTATTTTTTGAAGATTTTGAAAAGTAAATATGTTGATTGTTCTTTGACTATATGACTAAGCAAACTAAGTTTTAGGCTCTTGAAATGTGCATTCCTAGTCGTCGAATATTGAGTTCCAAATTCTGACATCCGCAGCGTTATTTCTAATCCTCATTAGATTATGAATATTTCATCTCTTTCATGTACCAGGTCAATCGGTGTGTACTTTCAATTCGAGATTTCTGGATTACTGGCTACTCTATGTCTGATAAACTCGAATATATCGTCTTTTTCCACGACCTACATGATCCATATATACGAAGCTGGATATGCCAATTGCTGGACAGTAATCGAATTGTTTCGACTCTCTTACAACTTTGAGACGTGATGAAGATAAAAACGTAGATTTCAATTTATCCTACATGTTGGTGTTGAACTACCTATGTGATTACAATCTTAACTCATCACATTTTTTTAATATGCTGGTATTGACAGACCTGCCAACTACGTTAATATCCACTATCATTAGCTTGAGTTAGGGATGAAAACCATAATGTGCTGGTGCAGTTACGTATATGTATGTAAGCTTGTGTGCTAATGTATTCTTATTATCATTAAGACAGAATAGAGCTTGTCACTGCTAGCAATATTACTAAAAAACCTATTTCATCTCAAGATCATCACCACTCTTCTCTGGCTCAGCGACAAAATATATGCAGGAGACGCTGTTCTTTTTTTACTGACGGAGTCACAACTACTTTTTATACAACATGTCAGTTTAAAATACCTGTTTGAAGACCGTCTCTTCATCCATTACCTCTGTTAGTAATATATTTCAGATTCTGTTTGGAATATCTACATTACACTCCCAACATGTCCATAGGTGATTGATCGTCTTCGCAATATCTCCAGCAGTGTTCAGCGAATGACTGTACCCGTTCTATGTTGATTGATGCGCCTACGCATATACCTGTTATGCTGTTTCTTTCTTGCTACTCCAATCTTGAATTCCAACTCCTGCAATCTAGTAAATGACGTGGATTGGTGTAAATGAAATTCTTCTTTGCAGCCACACTCTATGAGGGCTTTCAAAATGTCAGCTCCATCAATTGGTTTGACCCCTGATATGGTGACTGAGTCAGGCAGCATTTCTGCGCTCTCACTACTAGTCTGTAAACCTTAAAGCTTATATGAATAGTGTATATGAATATACTGCCACTGTTGCTGGCATTTCCATGTCTACTATACATATTGTACAATACTTCGCCATAGTTTTCACTGGAAATGTGAGCACACGGAGTTTTTTTTAATTTGTTATCAAGAACCCCAGAGGAAGCAACGGAAGTAACGAATATGATCAACAAATAAACAGGGTACATGTATTAAGAGCTGCCGAAAAGGACTAGGACAAGTGGTTCGAGTCCCGTGTTTGTCTATTTGTTTTTTCGGAATGTTCTTAATACATGTACCCTGTTTATTTGTTGATCACAATGGAAATGTGACAATGTTAGAAAGTACTATACGTATTATTTCCACATCATGATTGGACATCACATTGTACTCTACTCAAGATATTTAGGAACTGATTCTAGTCAAGTCATTACATACTATCCAAGACAAAGCATCGCCAAATTACTAAATATGTCCGTAAAAACATAAAGAAACAAAGAAAAGTGACATAATACTCATCATCATCAAATAGCTTGTCCTGAGCAGAACTTTGCCACCCCAATAGTCCTCCGGAATTTCTCTCTCTCATAGGACAGATGTTCTGCCTCTGCAGCCGTCATGGTTAAACCATCAGTTACATCTTGAATCCATCTTCTTTGCGGTCTTCCTCTTCTTCTCTTTGCAGGTATAACTCCTTCCATGATGGTTCTTCTCCAGCTCTTCATGTCTTTTTATATGTCCAAAATATCTCAATTTTCTCTTTCTTATTTGTAGCATGAGCCAGTGATCTTTGATTTTGAGTTCTTTCTAGATAGATCTATTTGTTCTCTTCTCTGTCCAAGATATACGAAGGACTCTTCTGTAACACTTATATTCAAAAGCACATATATGTTTTTCCACTGCTTTATTAAATGTCCATGCTTCACACCCATACGTTGCCACTGGGAATATGCATGCTCTTAGTATACTGAACTTTGTTTTATTATAAATTCCGTTCCATACTGTTTTGAGTTGTTCAACATTTTGTAAAGCCATGTTTGTTCTTTTAGTTTCCTTCATCCCATTTCCATCTGTTGTTAGCAGTGAACAAAGATATTCAAAACTGTTCCCATTTTATACTTTCTCTCCATTGATAAAAATATTTTTGTCATGGTCGTTTTATCTGTTGTCACTATTTTTGTTTTTGCAACATTCAGATATAGATTTTGTTTTTCGCTTTTATCTTTCACTTCTCCTAATAATTTCACAATTATGTTTTGTGATGTTGACAGTAACACTGTATCGTCAGCATATCGTAGTTCATGTATTTCTCTTCCTCCGATTATAAAAGGATCTTATTGTTCTTTTTCGCTATCTTCTGTAACATTCCTCATGATGTTTTCTGTATATATGTTAAACAGACAAGGCGACAGAATGCAGCCTTGTCTGACTCCCTGCCCTATGTCAAACTAGTCTGATGTATCATCGCATGTTCTTACAACAACCATTTAATCACTATAAAGTTCTCTTATGATCTGTATCAAATGTAATGGAAATCTCATTTCTCCCATAATCTTCCACAATTCATGATGCTATACACAATCAAATGCCTTTGAGTAATCAATAAAGCATAAGTATAGATCTACATTATACTCTAGATTTTTCTATGATTGTTCTCATCATGATACTACAATAACTAAATGAAAGAGATACTGTAAAAATTGCATCAATATATTCAAACATTTTTTAAGTGATTTGCTCAACACGAGAGTGTACTCAAACCTTCAAAGGAGCTGTTATACATACATCTTTC
>JADZMA010002672.1:0-11351 GCA_020796225.1 Arion vulgaris
GATCTGCTACTGATCAACAAATAAAAAGGATAATATTTTCTCCCTGACCAAGCATTGAACCCGATATCAAAGAAAATACAAGATTTCCTTATCACGATGAATCAAAGAAAGTGATAATATTTCTCCTTTGACCGCCAATGAACCATCGTTAAAAAGCGATAACATTTCTCCCTTGACCGCTATCTAACTATCAAAGAAAATGATAATATTTTCCCTGACCAGCCATCAGAACTATCGCAAAAAGATAATATTTCCCTGACCGCTATCTGGGGAACTATCAAAGAAAAGTGATACATTTCCTCATTCGCGCCACTGAATCCATCAGAAAGTAGAATATTTCCTGACCGCTATCGAACTATCAAAGAAAAGTGATAATATTTCTCCCTTGACCGCTATCGAACTATCAAAGAAAAGTGATAATATTTCTCCCTTGACCGCCATCGAAAATCATCAAAGAAAAGGACAACACTTCTCCTTTGACCGCCATCGAACTATCAAAAGAAAAGTGATAATATTTCCTGAATGCTTACCATCCATCAAAGAAAAAGTGATAATATTTCCCTTGACCGCTATCGAACCATCAAAGAAAAGTGATAATATTTCCTGACCGCTATCGAACTATCAAAGAAAAGTGATAATATTTCCTTGACCGCCATCGAACTGAATGCAGGGCAGCGATAATATTTCTCCCTTGACCGCCATCGAACCATCAAAAGAAAGCAGAGCCATTTCTCCCTGGACCATCAACTATCAAAGTGATAACATTTCTCCCTTTGACCGCTATCGAACTAATAAGAAAAGTGATAATATTTCTTCCTTGACCGCTATCGAACTATCAAAGAAAAGTGATAATATTTCTCCCTTGACTGGCTATCTAACTATCAAAGAAAAAATGATGAACATTCCTTGACCGCCATCTAACTATCAAAGAAAAGTGATAATATTTCTCCCTTGATTGCCATCGAGTCCATCAAAGAAAAGTGGGATAATATTTCCCTTGACCGCTATCGGAACTATCAAAGAAAATGATAATATTTCTCCTTGACCGCTATCGAACCATATCAAAGAAAAATGATAATATTTCCTGACCGCTATCGAACTATCAAAGAAAAGTGATAAGATTCTCCCTTTGACCGGGCTATCGAACTATCAAAGAAAATGATAATATTTCTCCTTGACTCATCGAACTATCAAAGAAAAATGATAATATTTCTCCCTGACTGGGCTATCGAACTATCAAAAAGAAAAACGATAATGCTTCCTGACTGCCATCGAACTATCAAAGAAAAGTGATAATATTTCCTCCCTTTGACCGCTATCGAACTATCAAAGAAAATGATAAGATTTCCTTGACCGCTATCGAACTATCAAAGAAAAATGATAACATTTCTCCTGACCGCTACCAGGAACCATCAAAGAAAAATGATAATATTTCTCCCTTGACCGCTATCGAACTATCAAAGAAAAGTGATAATATTTTCCTGATGTTAACGAACGGTATCAAACAAATGCGATAATATTTCCTGGACCGCCATCGAACCATCAGCAGTGCGATAATATTTCCTCCCTTGACCAAGTAATTTAGAACTACTCAAAGAAAAAGGAGGGAAGGTTTCCCTACTAGAACTATCATTAAAAGAAAAGTGATAATATTTCCTAATTCGCTTGAATGAACTATTGTGAAATATATCTTAACTGCTAACAATACATCAAAGAAAATATGTGGTTCCCTTGTCATGCCGACCACAAGAAAGGATAAATATCCCTGACCGCTATCGAACTACTGTATAAAGAAAAGTGATATTTTCCCCCGGATCACATTGAAATCATCAAAGAAAGCATAATATTTCTTCTCCTCTTTGACCATGCATTGAACTATCTGCAAGAAAAATGATACATTTCCTTTAACGCCATTATCTACTGTGTGCAGAAAGTGATAAGGTTATTTTCTCTCCTTGACCATGACGAACTATCAAAGAAAATAAATAAATATTTTCCTTGACCGCTTATCGAACCATCAAAGAAAAAGATACATTTCTCCTTGACCGCTATCGAACCATCAAAAAGATAATATTTCCTAATGCCATCGAACCATCGAAATAAAAAGGCACACACATTTCTCCCTGACCGCCATCGAACTATCAAAGAAAGTGATATGATTTCTCCTCGACTGTTATCGAACTATCAAAGAAAAGCGATAATATTTCTCCTGATTCGCCACAAAGTATCGAATATCAAACATGAAGAGCTTCTCCCTCGACCGCTATCGAACCATCGCAAAGTGATACATTTCTCCCTTGACCACATTTGAACCATCAAAAAAAGAAAATGAGATATATTTCCCTTGACCGTTAGCCCCAACTATCAAAGAAAAGTGATAATATTTCCTGACCGCCACTATTTTATTTGAAGAAAAGATATATTTGATCGCTATCGAATCCATCGTGCAGTTATAATATTTCTCCTGACCGCTACTGAACTATCAAAGAAAAATGATAACATTTCCCACCGCTATCGAACTCATTGCAAAGCATAATATTTCTCCGAACCGCTATCGAACTACTGTAAAAAGAAAAGTGATAATATTTCTCCTCGACCACATCGAACTATCAAAGAAAATGAGATATTTCTCCTTGACCGTTATCGAACCATCGCAAAGATAACATTTCTCCCTGAACGCCATCGAACCACGTTATGCGATAAGCATTTCCTTAACGCTATCGAACCATCAAAGAAAAGCGATAATATCCCTTTGACCTATCGAACCATCAAAGAAAATGATAATATTTCTCCCTTGACTGTTATCAAAACATCAAAGAAAAGTGATAATATTTCCTCCCTTGGACTGCTATCGAAACTATCAAAGAAAACGATTTACTTCATCATTATCTAACTCAGTCAAATAAAACATAGTATTTTCTCCCCTTGACTGCTATCGAACTATCAAATAAAAATGATAATATTTTCCCTGACCAGCAATGAAATATCAAATAAAATGATAATATTTCCTCCCTTTGACCGCCTATCGAACTATCAAAGAAAAGTGATGGGTATTCTCCTGACCGCCATCGAAACTATCAAAAAGAAAAGCACTTAACAGCCATATTGATTGGTATGATTTAGAATGTTAACGGTACGGAAAGTCAAGATGCCAATGTGCGCTCCACGTGCAATTAGCAGCAGTTAAAATTGGGGGAATCCCGGGAAATTAACTACTTCCACACTGTATGTGAAAGATTGTCATTGGCGTGTCACAAACCATTTATTTGCATTACTTGGGTATGGAAGGTACTATTTTATTATCAGTATTAGAAATGAGTTTAAAGTGTAAATTCACTACCAGCGGTGAAGGTGACTGCAAAACTGTATAGCTACCGGAGAAGCCAGAGTGCAGGGGCGGCCTGTCATTATGCTCATGGGGCTCCGGAAACAAAAAATATTGATAACCTTAAATATTATTTGTATATTATTTATTCATAAATTATTACTTTAACGAGATACTGATTAGCTTTGAAAGTTGATATATAACGCTAAAATATCATAAAAAGTCTGAAATTTGAAATCTATACCTTTTACCACTAATTAGTATACGCCTCTTGTCATTAGGGGCAGCTATAAGAAAACTGTCCTACCAAAAACGAAAAAGAATTAACGTGTACTTGTTATTTTAGAAATTATTTTTTCGTAATTATTACTTTTAATTTGACACTGAATAGCCTTGAGAGTTGGAATATATAACACTAAAATATAAATATTATTCAGAATAATATAACAATCCTGGTATTTATATAATATCTCCTTATTAAAATATATTATATGTATTCGAGAAAGAAGAAATATATGTACTGAAGCTCTGTAATAATTCAAGCATTGTGTCTTCCATTATTTCTGGGGCTAGTTTACAAGTGCCTACATTGCGACCTCTGACCTTTGATCGCTGCAATGATATTGCCAAAACAATGTCATTTTCATTCGCCGGAAGATATATTAATTTTTACGCAGCCAAACTACTTCTCAGATAAACGAGGACTCTAGCTCAAATAGTTCGTTTAATTATTCATTGAATCTTTCAATTTTATATAAAAATAGTGAGAAATTACAGAAAGTAATGGTATTAAAATAACAAACCTTCTTATAATAATATTAGTTTTATGGAATTGGCCCTTGCATTAACACATCTTACCGTGAATAATAATGGTCGACCGACGTTACTTGATCTAGTTTAAGCTTAGTTTACCCTTTTGTACGGTGAAACACGTAATAAAAGTACTGTAATTTTACAAATTACAAACACAATGACAATATACAGCAACGTTTCGATCAACAAGGCCATTATCAAGCAAATGAACAACAGAGTGACGTCGAAAACCAACACATATGGACGACTGGCATACGACATATACTGGCAATATGTTTGTATTGATGCCCTGATCTTCACAAGTTCGTGGTTTGTTGTCATGTGCGCCGTGGTATTTTCAATTTGCGTTCCAGACAAGTTAAAAAAAAAAAAAATTCATTTTAGGTTTTGTCATTTATGTGTCTGAAGATGAATTGTCCTTGATTTTATATTATTTAATAGTCAACTCTCTTTAGTATCAAGCTGTTGCAGAACAGAAGCGTTTGTTCTTTCCAAACGGGGTAATGGGGTCTAACGCATAGGGACAACTCTGCGCCAGGATTAGGTGAGTCGGGTACTAACCGAGATCCCGTACCCCACCCACGTGGTGACCTCTGGAAACAGACAACAACGGTTCTTATCTGGCTAAGCGCGCGTAGGGATCGAGGGAGCCACGCCATATAAGTGCAGTGATGCAGACGCAATTACATTGATGAGATCCGCTCGAAACACAGACGAGCAGAATCCCAAAGTGACTATTAATGCACATCTCCTTTGTCTGATGGGTGCTTCGAACAAATAAACATAAAGGGATGAAGGGTGCATCCAGAGAAGAGATCAGCCCATATCGGGCGAAACCTCGAGCCACGAGGTGGGAGCTCGAATTGAATTGAAACAGGACTAGTAATATATAGTAATGGGATCACGGTAAACAGATAAATACGTGAGCAGGCACGTGCTAGAGTGAACACGCACACGGACGATAGACAGGAGAGCCCACTGCGAGAGCAGACATAATGGTGCTGATGATAGAGCGACAAAAAAGGGGTGAACGTAGGGGCAGAGCGGCGACCCAATAGTGTAGAAAAACTGGAAAGCCCCGCAGAGGCTTGAATCCAGTGCAAAAGTTCCTACCAAATGGTGATAAACTGTGCACAGGAGATAGAAATGTAAACATCGCCCAGTAAAACAATATACACAAGTGACGGGGAAAAGGGACGGGCCCAGTTTGGTGATGAGGCACAGGCAGAAATAAGAATGGGCACCAAAAAAAGAACCGCGAGGGTGGCGAGCGTCAGAAGATGGTCCTCCATCCAGAGAGCAATAACCGGGCGTTTCCTCGCAGATAACTACTACTGCCAAGCCGCGACGGGGGACAACAAAGGCTAGTAGAGCAAACCGTACACAAAATTGACGGTGGCAAACCAAGAGTCCAAAAAGACTGGTAAACTGGGCAGATGACGCCTCCAACAACACGGGAGGGAAGGCTGCCCAAGGGAGTAAAGCACCTCAAAGAAAATAACAACGCCCCTTGCGGTGCTGGCTGGGGACATTGCGCCAAGGTGATGTGAGTGAACCCAGCAACGCTGGCTAACACTGGAAACACGCTGGGCTGAGGCATAACGGCTCCAAATGGCACTAAAGGTGTGACGAACACAACCATGATGCCAGATGAATCAGATTTCCACATAGAAAGCAGAATTAATGGGGAAATCTGGCACATCAGTCTGGGTTATGATCGCGCGCTCGAGAGAGAAAGAGAGAGAGAAATGAAGAGAGAGAGAGAGAGAGAGAGAGAGAGAGAGAGATGAAGAGAAAAAGGCAATAACTCCAAATACTGCAAATACTCCAAAACCCCACCTTGTGAAATTTCAGGCCGGTCTGTTCAAAATATTAACGATGAACTGCCACTGCGTGGTGGTTTATACTGGCAAACTTTACAAGAATCTGAAGAGGAGAAACAACAACATGCTCTTGGTATAAGTAGAAATGTCATTTTGCCGTTGATAGGAACAGACTGTAGTGATGAAATGTTAGGAACACAGAAAAGGCCGGAAACGGAAACTGACGATTTCGATAAAGATGTTATTGTGAGAGAGATTCATGAAATGTTTAAGGCCAATGATGTGGTTACACTTCGTAAATTGAAATCACGTCTGCGAATTCAATGTGATATATTATATATCTAAGACCACCTTCCATGGAGAGTTGTTAGTGCAGCGGGTCAATTTGTTTGGAAATCACAGGTCGGAATATTATCTGTGAGATATGAAAGGCAGGATTTTAAAGGTTACGATGCATTGGGCATTCCGACGAATCGTATAAAATGCTCACCATAATGCCTGATAAAAGAAAATGGCAATCACTAGACGGCCTGGACAGTGGTGGAACTTCCGCTATGGCAAAACGCACCAGATAGTCATGCAGGCAGCAAAGCAAATGGTCTTGTCAGTGGCGCAAGTTAAATTTTCTTCCAAGCACTGTCTACAGATGGTAGGGACTACCACCGGCCAAATGAACGGACTTATTTTCAGGGATTGTTTAGCGAACACACTTCACGTTCTGATAGGGTCAGTCGTTTATTGTGTTTAGAGACAATACTCATCATAATGTGAAAGGAAAGCAAACACACCCCACTCCATCACAATACAAAACAAGACATCGCAGTGTGCTTGCAAAGAAAATATATCGCCTTATTGCAACAATTCCAAAACTGACGGTAACCGGTGAGACAGACTACAAAGTCAACGATTTTTATAATCGATAAAGTCATTGCTGAGCACGGCCACACTTCGATTACCAATTTTACCCATTCACATCTCAATCCCATTGAACTTGTGTGGGCTGCAGTCAATGATCAAGTTGCAACAGTAAATAAGATTTCAAACTCTCTTATGTAAAAGTCCCAAATAATGCAATGCCTCAAAACATATAGAATACTGAACAAATGTAAGAGCATAAAGCCCGAGGCAGAGGCATATTATGCAACGAGATGGTGGTTTGTATTTTCTCCAGCCCGCAGCAGTAGTCAATCTCTTCTACTCTTCAGACTCCGAATCTAATAGCTAACATCCCATTTGCTTTCACCTCACCAATTGCTCCTCACAATACCAGTGATTCGGCGCTACCAAAGGTACGTCAATTTGATCGCAAATATAATATCAACATAAAAACACTCATGAAGAAAAAGTTAACCATGTCACATTGCTTTTTATAATATGTAATAAGGTTACACCTTTGCAAACATTCTCGCTACCATTTTGCACACCAAAATTTTCTTCTCTTCTCTTCTTTGTTTGCCACACTGCTACCGGGTTGTTGCCCAGTGTCGTGGTTTTCGCTTAGCCTTGCGTTGTTCTGCATTGTGTGATTACATTCCTGCACTTTCACAGGATTCCTGCTACGCCATCTAACCATCTTCCGTGGTCTTCCTCTGCCTTCTTTCCTGATGCTCTGTATACTGTGGAGTTTGGTTTACTCCTTATTGTGGCCAAACCACTCTAATTTCGTCTTTGATTATCATTTTGTTGCCAGCTATAAAATTATATAACAAAAACGTTTTTTACACTCTGGAATTAAGCCACCTTTAGAGTTTCCGGTCGTTGTTCAAGATGGCGGGACGTGTTTTCTTCTAGCTTGGCCAACAAACTGTTGATCGTCGGCCCGACAAGTCGTCATCATAAAAATTCACCACTGTTGGAGAAACAGAGTTTAGGCTCTAAATGAATCGATGATTCGTTCAAATTTGATTAATTCTAAGGACATCTCTAAAATTGGTTACTGGAATGTAAGAACCATGTTTCAGTTGGGAAAAACAGCCCAAGTGTGTAGTGTTATGAGCGATTTCAAACTGATATACTCGGGTCAGTGAGTGTAGGTGGACTGGCTCAGGTAAGACGTTTCTAACAACGAACAAAAGCAGCGTAATTTATTCAGGGAGACTTGACGACCGTCATTCAAACGGAGTTGCTATTATAATGTCACCCAACTCGGAGAAAGCACTAGTTAGCTGGGAACCAGTCAATGACATAATTATATCAGCGCGCTACCAAACAAAATTTTTCAGTAATAATCATACAGTGCTACGCACCTACAAACGACGATTCAGACGACAACAAAGACACTTTTTATAATTTACTAATCGGTACCATCAACAAAATACCTAAACACGACATTACTGTTGTGATGGGTGATTTTAACGCCAAAATAGGGTCAGAAAACAAGGGCGTAGAAAAATATATGGAAAACATGGACTAGAGAGACTTAAATCAAAACGGAGAGAGACTAACAGAATTTTGTGGAATAGCAAATCTGGTAATAGCAAACTCTTGTTTTCACACAAAACATTCATAAAATTACGTGGAACTCGCCTGATAACATCACAAAAAAACCAGATTGACCATTTTTGCATTAATACCAAATTCCGTTCATCAATACATAGATGCCTGAGCTTACAGAGGAGCAGATGTTGGCAGCGATCACAACTCTGCATTGCCAAAATAAAAATAAAACTCAAGTCACTATATAACCCACCTAGAAGCAAGAAAATAAACTCACAGTCCCTACTGGTAAAAGAACAACAACTCACATTTAACACAGAAGTACGAAATACCTACACGAACAAAGAAAACAAAACGGTAAATGTGAACACAAAGAACAACATAGAAGAAAATTGGACTTTCTAAAACACGCTGATAAATGCTGCAAAAAACACAGTAGGGTATGTCCAAAGACAGAAGAAAAGTGGCTGCTGATAACACTGGACAAAAATTCAAGAAAGGAAACAAGCAAAACTAACTCTTCTATCCACGAAAGAAAGTTGCATAGATACAAGAAACAAAAATACACCATGTTAGATAAAGAGGTGAAGTCAAGAACACGAAAAGATAAACAAAACTTTATTCACAATCTAGCCACCGATGCGGAAACAGCTGCAAAACTGGGAACAACAAGACCGTATTCCACATTATGAAGCAACTATGCAAACATACTCCTACACCAAATAAACCCATCAAAGACAATCAGGTAGATACTGCTGTCAGAAGAACAACAAAAACAACGATGCAGAACATTTTAAAGAAATACTAAATAGACCGCAACCAGAGATTGTTCAACCAGATGAAGAAATCACCATGCCACACTAGAAGCTTCCCATGAGCCATTCACACTGGAAGAGTTGAAATCTGCCATTAAAAATTGAGAAACAACAAAGCGGTTGGTGATGATAACATTCTCTGGAGAAATGCTCAAAGCAGCAGATGATATCAACTTAAAACATATACTCCAACTTATGAATGAAATCTGGCAAAATGAATCCCCACCACAACAGTGGAAAGATGGTATTATTTTCAAATTACCTAAAAAGGAGATTTGTCTGATTGTAATAACTGGCGTGGGATCACCCTACTGTCAGTCAGGAAAACTTTTTGTAGCATGTTACTCGAGAGACTGAAAAAGTCTATAGATGAAAGGCTAAGAGAAGAACAAGCAGGGTTTAGACCAAAACGAGCATGCATAGATCACATCTTCACACTAAGAGTAATCATTGAAGAGTTCGTAGAATTTCAATCGAATTTAATCATCAACTTTGTTGATTTTCAGAAAGCGATTGACAGTATTCACCGTCCTACGCTTTGGAAACTACTCAAAACTATGGTTTCCCTACTAAATTCATCAACATCATAAAATCCTTCTACAGTGAATCGCTGCAGTGTAAGAACAGATTTCGGTAACTCTGACTGGTTCCCAGTGAAACAAGAGTGAAACAAGTACAGTCTTATCGCCAATGCTCTTTGGAATAGCAATTGACTGGGTCATGGGAAAATGCACCAATAACGCAAATATGGGCATCAAGTGGGTTGATAAATTTTTAGAAGACCTTGATTTTGCCGACGATATAGCCCTTTGAGTTCATCACATCAAGATATTCAAATGAAAACAAACCTTCTCCAAAATATCTCAGGACAAATTGGTCTCCAAATAAACACCACAAAAACAAAATTGTTGACCTTACCAGCAGTCCAGAAAATATTCAACTAAAAACTACACTCTTGAAAAAGTCAAAAGTTTACATACCTAGGGAGTATGATGTCATCTACGGGGATACAGCGCCAGAAATTCCACACAGAATCGCATTGGCATCAAGTGCTTTTAACAAATTGTCAAATATATGGAAGTCCAATTCACTCAGCAAGCACTTAAAATTAAAGATCTTTAACTCTTGTGTGATTCCAGTATTAACTATGGATGCGAGAGTTGGAAAGCAACAAAAGCTCTAGAAAGAAAATTAGATAACTTTGAGAATAAATGTCTTAGAAGAAAACTGAACCTCAAATGGTCAGATTTCAGACCCAATACACAATAAGACAAGAGACCAAGCAAGAAAATGTATCAAATTTTATAAGAAAGCGCCGCTGGAACTACATCGGCCACACACTTAGAATGGATGAGAGAAGACTCTTTACCAATCCCTCATATGGACACCAGAGGGAAAAAGAAAACGAGGAAGACCAAGAGAGACTCTGCGTAGAACCATCACCAGAGAAGGCTCAATGATGGGCCTAGTAAACATCAAAGACTTAAAACAAATAGCAACGAACCACGAGACATGGAGAGCTATGACCTCTGCCCTATGCGCCCACAGGCCCAAGAGGAAAGACTAAAGCTACCTACCAATTAGTTAAACATGGATCTGTAAGTTGTGAGGTATATAAGACTGCATGCAAAAATTACTTGTATCCATCAGATAGATTTCATACAAATTAAACCTTAGTGTGATCACGAATTTTGGAACGAACTATAGTTGCATTTTCATTTATAAAGGCAGTAAAGACCTGGTCTATTTACCTAGCTTTTTAATTAAAACTTGCATCCTTGTGGTGGCTACTGTTATTAATTCATATCGTGTCCACAGTGTCAGATCATCAGCGTAGATTGCACTATGCACTCTGTTGTGGATGTCTTCCATAATCATTTATAAAAACTAGAAGTAGCGTGGAAGATAGGACCCTTGCAACAACTTGTTCAACGATCGCCTTCCTGCTATGCTTTCCTGGTCCTGTATTTGTCTGTTCTATTTATTAGATAGTGACATATCTAGAAATGCAAGTGCCTTTTTATTCCGAGTCTGAGCAGCTTGATTGTGAGTCCCTCTCTCCAGACCCTGTCGAAACCTTCTCCCTATCAGCCCATACTGTTAGTGTATGTTTCTTTTCTTGAAACCCCCCGTCTCAAA